>BLSH010272303.1:52927-69409 GCA_018402905.1 Glandirana rugosa | reverse complement strand
TACCATATACCGGTGAAGGTTCTGTTGGCTACCTGAGGAAGGTGTTTCCCTTGTGCGTGTAGCTGGCACACCTCAAGCACGTCCTCTCCTTCCAACAGGAGGTTCACCAACACCACCAACACCAGCAGCACCAGCATCAGCAGTAGCACCATGACCACGTCCCTTATTTGCTCTCCTCATTGGGCCCGCAAATGTATTATGTAGCCCTATGTAAGTATTTATTAATACCAATTAATACCTTTTTTTTTTAAAAACACGAACGTAGCTGGACTTTTTATTTTGGTGCAAGAAATGCACTGCTCACACCAACAGCTGGAAGCTCTCCCTTTAGAACTAGGAGATGATTTGTGAACAATAAATAATCTGTCACTTACAGCAACAGCTGGAACCTGACCATATAGGAGTAGGCAATGGTTTTTGAACAATAATCTGTCCCTCTAATCAACAGATGGAAACTCTCCCTTTAGAACTAGGAGATGATTTTTGAACAATAATGTGTCACTTACAGCAACAGCTGGCCCTATAGGAGTAGGCAATGGTTTTTGAACAAGAATCTGTCCCTCTAAGCAACAGATGGAAACTCTCCCTTTAGAACTAGGAGATGATTTTTGAACAATAATGTGTCACTTACAGCAACAGCTGGAACCTGGCCCTATAGAAGTAGGCAATGGTTTTTAAACAATAATCTGTCCCTCTAAGCAACAGCTGGAACCTGGCCCTATAGGAGTAGGCAATGGTTTTTGAACAAGAAAGATGATTTTTAAACAATGTGTCACTTACAGCAACAGCTGGCCCTATAGGAGTAGGCAATGATTTTTGAACAATAATCTGTCCCTCTAAGCAGAAGCCTCTACCTAGTGCAGTCAGATCGCTCAAAGCAGCAGTATGTGAAATCTCAAATTACCCCCACAATCTGATCGTTGAGTACAATTGCACAATCTGATTGTTGTGTACGATCGTTGTGTTAGGCAGGGTTAGATCTGCAATGTGTCACTCAAAGCAGCAGTATGTGAAATCTCAAATTACTCCAACAATCTGATCGTTGTGCATGATCGTAGCGATCGTTGTTTTATGCAGAGTTTGATCTGCAACTCAAAGCAGCAGTATGTGAAATCTCAAATTTCTGCAATCTATCCCTCAGAGCAACATCAGTAGTAATCTCAGGATGCAGGATCAGATGTTAAAATGTCTGCAATCTCTCCCTGACAAAAACGCGGACAGCTTCCTCTCCCTACACTAACCCAAGAGCATGTGACATGCCGCACTGTGACTCTAGCTTATAAAGAGGCTGGGTCACATGATGCACTGGCCAATCACAGCCATGCCATTAGTAGGCATGGCTGTGATGGCTTCTAAGGGCAAACCAGTGAAACGCTTGTTGATTGGCTGCCCTTCAGCTATTCAACATGCGTGATCAACTACCGGAACCCAGAACCCGAACCCAAACGTTTTTTGAAATGTCCGTGTTCGGGTCCGGGTCCCGGACACCCAAAAGTTCGGTACGGACCCGAACGTTACAGTCCGGGTTCGCTCAACACTAGTTAGGAGTCCTTAAAACGGAAGTTCCACTTATGGGTGGAACTCCGCTTTAAGAATTGCAGTAGACTGTGTAATTGACTGACAATTACAAATTTACTTTAAATCACAAGTTTACTTCATTTACTTTATTGCTCAAGCATTGCAGCCAATCAGGCAGCTCTACCAAAATGCATCACTCCTGCACAATATATAATCCTAGGAATCATCTTCTTTCACTTTTATACCTTATTGTATTTATTGTAATATGTTTGCATTTTATATATAGTGCATTTTTAAAATAATGAAAAATATTAATGCACAAAGAATCAGCTGATTATCCAAGAGCCAAAGACTACCTCGCAGTTTTCATCCAAGTAAAACAAATGAATCAGAATTAATATGTCATAACAGTCATGTTTTTAAGCTGAATTCATTTCCTCATTCCCAGCTGACTTTGTTTGTTAGGCCTGATACATATAAATTAAATGAATGGTCTCTCAACCACAATGCAAAAACAATTTTATTGGAATATTCATGCTAAGCTCACAAAGAAAAAAAAACAGGTTTGGATCATTTGTTATGTCTTTACATTATTTGGGATGCTTCAAACATTAAAAAAAGGCCCAAACTATCGTATGATGTCATCCAAATGAAACATATGAATACAAATCAGTTTGGTTTTTTTTTAGGGCTATTCCTGTAAGAGGTATATCTATGCTGGTTGCTACCGGTTTCCGGTAAGTTTTTACTGCACCTGGTGGTGGATTACAGTCACACAAGCAATTGGAGTGATCGGTGCACCTGGGAAGATTTGATGTTTCATTCATCTATTGCTTCATGTTTGGGACTTTTTACCTATCTGTTCCTTCCTATTTTATATATATGAACTATTTGGTATATCAATTTGTTTCATTGGACACTGTGTGGGGCTGGCTTTCCCTGATGTGTTTGGTCACAACTTAGCCTGTTGGCATATTGGCCCGAACTGAGTTTACCAACCTTGCTCAAGTCCTCTGTTGTGCTGCAAGCTTTTTATTATTCTATTCTATTCACAAACGCTGACCATTTCTATTGTAAGCCAGGACATTATGCAGTATACTCGGTTGTACTACCTATAGATAGCGCTGCACTATTGTTGTTTCAACTGATTGCACTAGGTGTCGTGGTGTTGTGCTGGCAGCTGTCTTGTGTTAAATCAAGTAAGCGCTGTGATTTTCTTTGTATACGGATGCTACATTTTACCACAGCTCACCAGGTAGGCACCCCACATCACTACGCAGCAGCACAACACACCACTGTGCTCTGCAGAGATATGAATGAAGTGTCACTTTGTGCACATCAAATAAAGCTGACAAAAATTTAAAAAAGGAAACTGTATGATGTGCTGATTTGCACATCACACCTCCCCTTCACTGCAGCTAAAACTGACGCTACCTGCATGCTAAAACAGAGCATATCCACCCGGAATCGTAACCTTTCCTATTTTACACCCTTTCTGACACTTGTGTTCTGACGTCATCAAAGGGCACCAAGATGACGTCATTTATGACAAAACATGCCGGGCAGTCCTTTGCATTGACAAGTTTGCTTCCCATGTGACCTGATAGCACGGGCAAACTTCCTGAGCCTGCGTTTTTATTACTACATGCGCTGTTTTATCTTCTATTATGTGAGTAGCCATTTGGCACATGTTTGTTTTCATTAAATAAATGACGGTATTTCACTATTTGGAGCCTTCTCTTTTCTTTAATATGCTGACGTGATATCACAAAATATTCCCTGAACCTGGAGCTGCTGCTGTTACTATTCCCCTTAAGTTTGCAAAGGCTATCTGCCTGCCATTTTTGTTTGCCTAGAGATAGGTAAACATTTACCTCTGGTAAGAGTCTTTACATCTAGAGTGTGCGGTGACACCTGAAGTTAATTTAAACTCTGCACTTGGTGGAAGAATTCTGCACCCTGTTTTGATCATTTTGATTACCTCTTTTGGATTCACTGGATTTGTTGTTACCAATACACTTTTGGACTTTGCACTATATGAACTTTTCAATTAATTTTTTATTTGCACATGTCACTTTAAAGTGTTCTGGGCGATTGCATATCACTACCATTTTGGATTTGCACTTTATGAATTTGACAAGTTTAAGATTTTAGTTTTTCTATGTATTTCCTTTTTGCACGTCATTTTATGTGGATTCATTCATTTCTATTATGTTTATTTATTTTTTGATCTCATCATTTATTGCTATAGAACTGTGTTTTATTTCTATATTTTTCATAATTTGGGGTTGCGCAATGTTTTTTTGTTTGTAATTGTATAACTAGTACCTATATACTTGGTTCTCAGGAATGTGTTTGTGTGTGTGATAGCCTAGCAAAAGAATCATCTGACAAATTGCAAGTGATGGCAAGCTACAATAAGTGGTGACTGATGTGTGTGTTGTGTGGACAGTGGGAAATGTAAAAGTGGGCCAGAATTCCAACTTATAGGATAGATAGGGAATATCGGAAGTCTGTGGATATGATCTAGCTGCTGAGAGGAAAAATGAGTCTGGATGCCCGCACTCTAATATTCACCTTTATTCAGTAAAAGTCCATGTATTACAGAGAAAACCTCAGATATCAGGATATGATCTAGCTGCTACTCACCAGATTGTGCGCAAGATTTTTATCTGCCTACATGTGCCCAGCCAGCTAGATTTTGGGGAGATTATGTTGATTGCTTCACAGTTTTGTTTTTCCTTCCCAAAAGGAAGCTCCTTCTTCATTCCTTCTCCACCATTCAAGGTTATGGCATTTGTTAGCAAGTTGCTTTGGACATATTTTCCTATATACTGTATGTTATTGATGGGATAATAGTGTGGATTAGTTTACAGGTGTTACCTGTGGATTAGGGAACTTTGAGTTCCAAGGTTGCACAACAGGGGTTGATGTCTAATGCATTTTCTAGCCCTCTTCCTTGTACCCTCTGTACTCCTATCTGTGACAATGAAGCTCCACCTTTTGTCACTTAAAAGTAGTTCTGGAGCACCTGTAACGTGACTGTCCTAAGGTTGAAATGGTATCTTCAAGCAGAATTTCAACAGTTTAGCTTCTTAGTAAGTGAAAGCACACTTTGAGTTGAGTCCAACAAGGCGCATGGCATCTCCTGAACTTATCTCTGTTATTGATTTCTGACAGGTTTATAGCACTCTCAGAAGATGGCTATTGCTGTGTTTCTAGGAACTCAACACCGACCCTTTAGGTCTCAGCATCTTCAACTGTAGAGTTGCTGTAGCTGCTGTCCCGTCCCCTAACTCTCCTTTTGCCCAATCACTGAAGCCTTTGTATTATATGAATTCACAAACTATAAAGGTTTCTTTGAATGGGCAGCAGAAGGGAGGGGCTGGCATAGCTGATGTGTGCACCTCTCTCCCCTCTCTCACAGCTGCAAGTGTCTAGCGTTTCTTTTGGCAATGCTATAAACATGTCAGTTATAAATAATAGAGATAAGTTCAGCAGATGTCATTCACCTGCTTGGACTTAACTCATAGCGTGCCTTAAAATTTTACAAAGTGGCTGAATTTCTGCAATTCAGCTTTAAGTCTGCTACATGCAGAAGAAAGCATTGTCTCAGTGTATTCTTTCCCACTGATCAGAGGTATAAATACAATACCTTCAAATGTTACACTTATATTTTACTTAAAGTGGTTGTAAACCCCATTCATGAAATGTGAACTAAGCACATACTGTATATCTGTAGTGTTTACTTGTTTCTCTTCAAAGCTCTAAGTGTAGTTTCTCTCTGGTGCTTCATTTCCCTATTATGAGCATGAGTCACTTCTGACAAGTTCTCTGATACATGAGATAATATGAGCTAAAATATTGTGCCGGGGAGGGAGCTTAGAGGGAGATAAGCAGGGAGCTTGTCTGTTCAGAATAAAGCTTTGCATGTTCCTTCATTCCTCTGTCTATGTGGAGAGGGGGTGTCCCTTTCCTCCAATCAGCTCTCACTCAGTGTAAATGCAGCCTCTCCTCCCTTCCCTATCTACTGCTGAAAGATGAAGAAAGATTTTTAATACAATCTGCACTTATGTATGGGTGTATGATGCGGAAGAGAGCAAGTAAAACTTATATTGGAGGATTAGTTTAATCTCTGTGTATCATCTGAGGCTATTCACTTCACTGGGTACATGTGAGGGTTTACACCCTGCACCTTACTTGAAAAAGTAGTAGTCCCCTTTAGGAACTTAGCTTTCTTATTTTAAATAGAATTGATTTGGCCGACTATAAAGCCACATGCTCACTTCTATATAGATGCCCCATGTCACTTCCCTAGTTACTCTGTGAGCTTGAGGTCATTGCAGAGTGAATCCGAATGGAGGGCGGTAAAAGCTTGGTTAGCTTCCATTCTTCAATCTCCTTCCCTTTGAATTAACTTAGAACCCAACCCAAGCACTTCCACATTCACAGGCTTTGAGTATCTAGCTGCTGAAATGTAACCACACACCATACATCCAGTAACTACAGTCTGTACAATCTCCTTTAGATTTACAAAAACTATGTAATATAAGGACAAACCAAAACAATCCATTCAATTTGTTTCAAATCAGACTGATTTTTGCACTGCATAGCAAATTGTAGATACAAAGAATATTGTACAGTCATATTGTATATGTAGGGTCAGCTTAAAATGGATATTGGGGAGCCTCTGTCATAATCTGCACAGGCAGTAGGCAATGGATGTTTTAAGAATCTAGTGTACTCCTGATTGGAGATTCACTGCTTCTATACTATCACAGTAAAAATATATTAAAAGCAAATTGTATATGAGTTAAGAAAGTGAAAAACATTACAAATAGAGTTGAGCGGACACCTGGATGTTCGGGTTCGGGTTTTCATGGAAAAGTTCGGGTGCGGTCCGAACTTGACCCCGGACCAGAACCCCATTATAATCAATGGGGACCCAAACTTTTGGGCACAAAAATGGCTGTAAAAAAGTCCTGGAAAGTGCTAGAGGGCTGCGTAGAGAGTATTACAAGTGCCCTACAAAGAAATGGGGATAGGGAAATTACAATAATCTGTCCCTTACAGCAACAGCAGGAACCTGACCCTATAGAACTAGGAGATGATTTTAGAACAATAATCTGTCCCTTACAGCAACAGCAGGAACCTGACCCTATAGGAGTAGGCAATGATTTTAGAACAATAATCTGTCTCTTACATCACCAGCAGGAACCTCTCCCTTTAGAACTAGGAGATGATTATAGAACAATAATCTGTCCCTTACAGCAACAGCAGGAACCTCTCCCTATAGCAGTTTGATATGATTTTAGAACAATAATCTGTCCCTTACAACACCAGCAGGAACCTCTCCCTATAGCAGTTTGATATTATTTTAGACCAATAATCTGTCCCTTACAGCAACCGCAGGAACCTGACCCTATAGAAGTAGGAGATGATTTTAGAACAATAATCTGTCCCTTACAGCAACAGAAAGAACCTGACCCTATAGCAGTAGGAGATGATTTTACAACAATAATCTGTCCCTTACAGCAACAGCAGGAACCTGACCCTATGGAACTAGGAGATGATTTTAGAACAATAATCTGTCCCTTACAGCAACAGCAGGAACCTGACCCTATAGAACTAGGAGATGATTTTAGAACAATAATCTGTCCCTTACAGCAACAGCAGGGACCTGACCGTATAGAACTAGGAGATGATTTTAGAACAATAATCTGTCCCTCTAAGCAGTAGACTCTAACTAGTCCAGTCAGATTGTTCTGTAATGCAGGATGAGATGTTATTAGATCTGCAATCTGTCCCTAAAAGCAGTAGTAGTAGTAATCTCTACCTAGTCCACAATTAGATCGTTCTGTAATGCAGGATGATATGTTATTAGATCTGCAATCTGTCCCTCACAGCACCAGCAGCATCCTCTCCCTACACTAGCCTGAGAGCATATGACATGCAGCACTATGTGACTCCAGCTTATACAGAGGCTGGGTCACATGATGCACTGGCCAATCACAGCCATGCCATTAGTAGACATGGCTGTGATGGCCTCTAAGGGCAAACCAGTGAAACGCTTGTTGATTGGCTGCCCTGCAGCTATTCAACAAGCGGGAAAAAAATACCCTAATCCAAACTTTTTTTCAAAAGTTCGGGTTCCGGCTCGGGTCCCGAACACCGCAAAGTTTGGTACGAACTCGAACTTTACAGATCGGGTTCGCTCAACTCTAATTACAAACACACGTGCATACACATATACACAGACATATTTGAACATATGAGGTGTGTCTCCTTCAGGCTGGGTTCAGACTATTGCGAATTGGACCCGCATCCAATTCGCAATAGCAGGAGATTGTGACTGGCTCTCTATTTACATATTTCCGCTGCGGCTCCGGTGCGAGTTTGCACAGGAGCCCTGTGCATCTTTTGGTCCATTTCAGGTTCGAATTCAGCCAAAAATTCAGGCTGAAATCGGACCTGAAATGATGAACCAGGATGCACCAGACCCCTGCTGTGAACCGGAGCCAATCGGAGGTGTGAACCCAGCCTCAAAGTATCTACCTTTTGAGTGCATACATCGTCCCCAGCGATTTTTCCATTCTTCATAGCATCCATGGAAGTCTCAAGTGTGATGGTGTTCAGTGTAGTGGCTCTTTGTATGTTATCCACACTACCAAAATGGTGTCCTTTCTCATGTTCAAATCCTGAATCCCAATTTAATTAACAATTGACTTCCCGTAATTCCCTTTTTCTCTGCAATCATTTTGATAGTGAGGCATTAGTCATGGTTGTGATCAGACCTCGCTGCATCCACATTCTATTCTGTTTTTGACCGACAGCTCACTTTGAGAATAATTGTAGAGGAAATGGGAATTACCAAGTCAATTGTTCATTAAATCATGACTCGGGATTTGAACATGAGAAAGGACACCATTTTGGCAGTGTGGAGAATGCCCAAAGAGCCACTATGCAGGCTCTGAACACCATCCAGTCCTCCAGGGATGCTAAGACTACAGGACCAGTGAATGGATTTTTGTCTACACAGGCAAAGTGTCACGTACCTGGTGGGTGAGTCTGACAGAGGCTCGTGCTAGACAGAAGATTGGTCATACAGGCCAGGTCGGTAACTGGCGGACAAGTGCGGTACAGTAGGAGCAGGCAGACGGATAATCGGGTACAGGCAGGGTCGTCAACAAGCGGACCGCAGAGGCACAAAAGGATCAGGCAGAAAAAGGGTCGTAGGCAAGCTGAGGGTCGGTGCAGGCAGAGTTCATACAGAGTAGGGAAAGCTGGGTCACAGGTACAGGAAATCTCAGGAAAGTAGTCATGAAACACTTCAGGAAATGCTGTAGATCAGACAGCACCTGCTGTAGGGTGAGCTGGGTTGAAATAGAGCCGTTTGACGCTGTTTCTGGTGCAGGTGAACGCACGCAAATAGCACAGAAAAGTCCTCTTTTGCAGGATTTCTCCTAACATTGCCCCCCCCCCCCCCCAAGGGGCAGCCTCCGGATGCCCAGACGGGCTCTCTTGTCTGGGAATCTTCTCCAGAAGGACTTAATCAAAGTTTCCGCATGTACGTTCTCTTCAGGCTCCCATGAACTTTCTTCAGGCCCATAGCCCTTCCATTTAACCAGGTACTGGATGCCGCCACCTCTCGTCTTACAGTCCAAGATGGATTCTACCTCAAACTCCTTCATCCCATCAACCAGCACTGGTGCCGGTGGGTCTGTCTTTTGATCTGGAAAAGGGTCGGAGATCTTAGGCTTTAACAGGGACACGTGGAAGACAGGTTGGATACGAAACGATTCAGGCAACTCCAGTTCATAGGTCACATTGTTAATCTTTCTCTTGATAGGGAAGGGACCCAAGAATCTTGGGCCCAATTTCTTGGACGGGCCAGTCTCAGATTAGTGGTAGATAGCCAGACCAAACTGCCCGATTCCAGGTGCAATTCGCCACGTCTGCTTTTGTCATAAATCTCCTTGCTAGCAGCCTGTGCTCTTGCCATTGTCTCCTGTAGGAGTTTGCTGTTAGAGGTGAAAAACTCCATTGCGTTAGCCACGGCTGGCACCGGATTTTCAGGACATGCGTTAGACAAGAAGGCTGGATGGAATCCATAGTTCGTGAAAAAGGAGACTGCTGAGTGGCGGAATGGGCAGAATTGTTGAACGCAAACTCAGCCAGCGGTAGGAGCATAAACCATTCATCCTGAGTGAAAGAGGAAAAACAACGCAGGTATTGCTCCAGCGTTTGATTTGTATGCTCTGTCTGGCCGTTAGTCTGGGGGTGGTAAGCAGAAAATAATGACAGGTCGATCTTCAGGGATTTACATAAAGACCTCCTGAATTTGGAGGTAAACTGCACATCTGTCGGTATCCCATGGAGTCTCACGATCCCCTTAATGAAAATCTTAGCAGTCTCTGTGGTGGAAGGTGTGCCATTCATGGGCACAAAGTGGGCCATCTTGGAGAACCTATCCACTACAACAAAGATGGTGGAGAACTCATCTGAAGGGGGTAGCTCCACGATAAAGTCCATGGATATGTGACTCCAAGGTCTCTCTGGGATGGGCAAAGGCTTGAGAAGGCCCCAAGATCGGGTCTTGCTTCCTTTACACTGGTTACAGATAGTGCAGGAGTCCACATAAAGAATGCAGTCACGCCCAAAACGTGCACTGTATCAGTTCAGTTGTTTTGCGCACACCGAAGTGCTCAGCCAGCCGATGGTCAGGCAGAGGTCTAGGGCAGTGGTTCACAGGTTTTCTGGTACAAAAATCCAGTGGTTGTAGCAGAGCAACCCGCCCCCTTGGTAGCTTGACGGATCCGTGCCAGCACATCTACCTGAAGAAGTAAAAAGCTTCCGGATGGCAGAATGGTATCGGGCGATACCGGGGCTTCTGGTGCATTGAACATGCTTGAAAAGGAGTCTGGTTTGGTATTCTTTGACCCGGGCCTGTAGGTGATGTGGAAGGTTAATCGGGCGAAGCACAGTACCCACCTGGCTTGTCGGGGTTTCAGTCTCTTGGCAACCATCAAATATTCCAAGTTCTTATGATCAGTATAAATGAGGATTGGATGAGTTGCCCCTTCCAACAGGTACCGCCATTCCTCCAATGCGGATTTGATGGCCAGAAGTTCCCGATCTCCCACATCGTAATTCTTCTCCACAGATGACAGCTTGTGGGAGAAGAACACTACTGGGTGTAGTAACGCCTTGGTACCCTGCCTCTGGGAGAGAATTGTCCCGACCGCTACCTCAGATGCGTTAACTACCAGAAAATAAGGAAGAGCCGGGTCTGGATGCTGCAAGATGGACGTTTAGGTGAACACATCCTTGAGTCTTTCAAAAGCAGTTTGCACCTCAGGAGTCCATTGGAAGGGGGTACCCTGTTTGGTTAGCTGAGTGATGGGTGACATTATGGACGAGAACCCCCGAATGAATTTTCTGTAAAAATTTGCAAATCCAACGAATCGCTGGATTCCCTTTTTATCAACCGGGGCTGGCCAGTCCAAAATGGCGAACACCTTTTGGGGGTCCATTTTGATACCTCCAACTGAGATAATGAGTTCTAGAAACTGTATACTGCGCTGCTCAAACTCGCACTTTTCTGGCTTGCCATAAAGTTGACGGAGACCACCCAGTACCTTTTTTACATGATTGCGGTGGAGCTCTAAGGAAGGGGAGAAAATCAGGATATCGTCCAGATAAGTAATGACGAAAAGGTCGAGGAAGTCCCTGAAGATGTCGTTAATGAAGTGCTGGAACGTGGCAGCAGCGTTGCATAAGCCGAACAGCATCACTAAATACCCATAGTGGCCGAAGCGGGTGCGGAAGGCCGTCTTCCATTCGTCGCCTTCCCTGATTCGCACCAAGTTATAGGCCCCACGGAGGTCTAGTTTAGTGAAGATGGTGGCCGTTCCCAGGTGTTGAAAAAGTTCTGGTACCAGAGGGAGAGAGTAACGGTTCTTAACTGTCACTTTATTGAGCTCCCGGTAGTTTATACATGGGCGCAGTGTACCATCTTTTTTCTCCACGGAAAATATACCCGCCCCAGCTGGGGAGGTGGATGGATGGATAAACCCCTTGCTGAGATTCTCGTCAATGTAAGACTTGAGAGTGCCGAGCTCAAGCTCTGAGAGCGGGTAGATCCTCCCGAAGGGAATCTCAGCACCGGGCAGGAGCTCAATGGGGCAGTCATACGGTCTGTCAGGAGGAAGGACCTCCGGCCCCTTCTTGCTAAAAACGTCCAGAAAATCATGGTAGGCACTGGGGACGGCATGGCAGACATCAGGTTCTGGATCAGAGTCCATGCAAAGTAGGGACGGCTCCGCCCCAGGTTTCGTTGGGAGGCAATGCCTGTGGCAGTACTGGGATTGGAACTTGATGTCCCCTGTATTCCAACTGATGGTCGGATTGTGGGCCTGGAGCCATGGTAAGCCGAGGATGACAGGGAAGAGAGGAGAGGCGATGGCATCCAACATGAGAAGCTCGTGATGGCCCCCGACTGTGATAGTGGTCAAGGGAACAGTCTCTTGCATGACTAGGCCAGACTTAATGGTGGTGCCATCAACCAGGTGCACTGCCATCCTTCTGTCTTTTGGTCGCAGGGGGATCCCCTGTTGTGCAGCAAAAGATAAGTCCACAAAGCAGTTGCAGGCTCCAGAGTCGAGGATTGCATGGGCGGCCACAGACTTTCCAGGGAGCTGCAGGACTAAGGAGAGGGTGAGATGCGTTGCTGGGTGCAGGAGCAGAGAAGGTAGCCAGGCTTCTTCCTAACCTGGCAGGACAGGCTTGCATGAAGTGTCCTGGCTCTCCGCAGTAGAGGCAGAGATCCGGGTTCCTTCGGTGCTTTCTCTCTTCATGGGTCAGCGATGAATGCACTACCCCCCGCTGCTTGGGTTTAGGTTGAGTCGGAGGAGGAGAGGTAGTCTTGGCGGCGAAGACAGGAGAGGAGCTAGGGAAGCTGGAAGCATGAGGTAGCATCCATGTTGGCCGAAGACTTCTCCCAGAGCTTTCCGCCCTTCACTCTCTGAAGCACCAGTCTATCTGGATAGCAAGATCGATGAGTCTATCCCGAGCGGGCGGCACCCCTACATGGGCCAACTCATTCTCCAGGGGTAGGCTAAGCCTAAGTGGAACTGAAAGCAGAGGGCCGCCTCGTTCCAGGCTGTGTTGCCACTCCAGTGCCTGAACTTGGATGCATAGTCTTCCACCGGCTGGGAGCATTGCAGGAGGGCGTGGAGTGCGGCCTCCGCTGTGGCGGCCTGATGAGGATCTTCGTACAACTGGGCTATGGCCCGGAAGAACCGGGAGAGATCAGAGACTTCAGGTGCCCTTTGTTCCAGGAGCCGATGAGCCCAAGATTGGGGTTCACCTTGCAGAAGGGAGATTACCAACCCCACCTTTGTGATTTCCTGGGAGAATGTGCAGGGCTGGAGACTCACAGGCAATACAGAATGCCTGGAATTCCCTGGAGAACCATGCAGGCATGGGGACTGTGGGCTCCAGCGAAAAGGTGAGTATGGTGTCAGTTGCAGGCCCACTGACCCTTGATGGAGCAGGAGAGGAGAGCTCCAAAACACGGCTTTCCAGCCTGGTGTATTCTTCATGCAAGCTCCGGACGGCTTGTTTGAGCCCTTCCAAGTGCAGGCTGAATTCATGTGAAGGAGAGGGCCCCTGCTCAGCTCACATGGCTGTCTGATTCTGTCACGTACCTGGTGGGTGAGTCTGACAGTGCAGCAGGCAACCTCTCTTGCGGCCCTGGTTTGGGAACCCCTGATAGAGTAGACAGGAAGCTCCGGAGCACAGGGGGGCACGAGGGCTGAGATGGATGCAGATGATGATGTACAGATCCCTCAGAAGCTCGTGCTTGGCAGAAAATTGGTCGCACAGGCCGGGTCGGTAACTGGCGGACAAGTGCGGTACAGTAGGAGCAGGCAAGTGGATAGTCGGGTACAGGCAGGGTCATCAACAAGCAGGCAGCAGAGGTACAAAAGGATCAGGCAGAAGGGTAATCAAGCTGAGGGTTGGTGCAGGCAGAGTTCATACAGAGTAGGGCAAGCCGGGTCATAGGTACAGGAAATCTCAGCAAAGTAGTCACGGAACACTTCAGGAAACGCTGTAGATCAGACAGCACTTGCTGTAGGGTGAGCTGGGTTGAAATAGAGCCGTGTGCGGGCGAACGCGCAAATAGCACAGAAAAGTCCTCTTTTGCAGGTTTTCTCCTAACACAAAGGTGCATTTTGCTGCTCCCCCCATTCATCTCCCAACCACCCCCTCCCCTTTACAATGCAACCCCCCACCCCAATATGCCATACACTTTATTTGCACTCCATTAAGCTATTGTGGTTCTGGTGCCTGCTCAGACTTTCTGCATGACCCCTGCTCTTTCCCCATCTGCCCATATCCCCTTTGCCCCTGCTCTGTCCTTATCTCACTGTGTTCACTGTCTTGTCCCCATGTCCTGATCTCTGTCTGCTATAATCTCCCCTACTCTCTCCTAATCTCCCCTGCTCTGAGTGTCCTGTTCCTATTCCCCTGCCCTCTGCTCTGACAATCCCCACATCCTTTACTCTGACCACCCCCCATCACCCATGTTCATACAAGGATGCACACATTATTTTTTTTCTAATTTGTTTATGATTGTTTAGGCTGGTTTTAGAACTGCAAACATTTTATTAAACCATTGACAATAGTCATTAATTTAAACTTCAATCATTTCCTTGTTTACCTTTAGAGTTGAGCGAACACCTGGACGGTTCGGTACTCAGCCCGCGGGTCCTTCCGTAAGTCATCACAGACACAGATACCTGCTTTAGGCAGTTAAAGGAGGACTTACGGAAGGACCCGCGGGCTGAGTACCATACTTGCAGAGGAACCTCTGGAGATCTGTGAGGATCGGTGAGTTGGGAAGTTTGAAGGAGGGGAGCACGGTTGCATGTGTATGTTCGCTCCATCTCCTGACTTCCCTCACATCACCCAGTATAGCCACCACCACTGCTGAATTCTATGCACTGTTTGATTAAGATCTATGGTTTTATTGTGGCACGACTGCACATATATGTGGATGGACTTTTAAGTGTTTTAAACATATTCTTCTTGGTTTGGAACATCAGATGATGTATGGCACATTGGTATATCTGTTTATTTAGACAACACTAAAGATATATTCATTTATTTCTGTATTGTCAGATATATCCATTGGCACCATCACTTTATTTATTATATTTTTACCTGAGTTATGGAATTACATATGTAATTTCGTTTAGTAACAATTTTTTTGCACAGTAGCACTTTATATATCTTCCTTAGGAATACTAAAGACTTCCATCAGGCAGCGCCAATTCCCACATCATTTCTTTACTCACAGTTGCTGTCATATCGTCTGTTTGCTGGGTGGCAGGTGAAACTGTCACTGTAGAGGTGGAGGAAGAGGCCGAGGCAGCAGCAGAAGAGGAAGCAGGAGGAGGCCGAGGCCTTTCTTGGATTTTGAGGTAATTATTCCAATGCAGCTTGTGCCTTGAATTTAGATGCCTGGTCATGGGGGTTGTGCTCAGGTTGAGAACATTTATGCCCCGGCTCAGGCTATCATTGCACAGCTTGCAAACCACTCGTGTCTTGTCATCAGCATATTGTCTGAAGAACTGCCATGCGGGGGAATTCTTTGAGCTGCCTTTGGTGTGCTAGGTCCCTGGGTGCGGTGGGTAGTAGCAGGCCTACTGTCTAGGGGATGCTCGCTCTGCTTTTGCAACCATCTTCCTCTTGCTGTGCTGGTGCCTCTGTGCAACCACCACCTCTTCCTCCAAACTGCACACGTCACTCGCATGACCCTCAGTCCATGTGGGGTCTAGGACCTCATCATCCTCCACATCATCTTCCACTCACCCTTCACCACTGCCCTCCTTGTCATTCTGCACACTGAGGCAAGCTGCAGCAGTTGGCACCTGTGTTTCGTCATCATCAGAGATGCGCTGCGCTGGTGTTTCCATGTCCTCATCCTGCAACAGAAGTGGTTGGGCATCGATGCACTCAATGTCTTCCACTTCTGAGGCAGCGCTATATGGATGGCCCACGGAAAGCACACCAGGAGAGTCATCAAAAAGCATAAGAGTCTCTTGCAGGACTTGAGGCTCAGACTGCATGGCTAATTTACAAGGGGCTGAGGTGAAAGACAGATAACCATGGGGTTCAGGTGCCAACTCTGAGCTTTCATCAAGGGGCCGGGAGGGAGACAATGTGAAGGAACTGGAGGCATTGTCAGCCACCCAATCTACTATCGCCTGTACTTGTTCTGGCCTCACCATTAGTTGAGGGGCATTCTGGCCTACAATATACCAGTGAAGGTTCTGTTGGCTACCTGAGGAAGGTGTTTCCCTTTTGCGTGTAGCTGGCACACCTCGACCACGTCCTCTCCTTCCAACAGGAGTTTCACCAACACCACCAACACCAGCAGCACCAGCATCACCAGCAGCACCATGACCACGTCCCTATTTTTCAGGCCGATGCAACCACAAAAATTTTTTTTTTTCCATAATTAACCATAATTATTTATGAATGTATCCCGATGTATCATGTAAACGCCTGTGTTACTCCTCTCGTTTATTCCCTGCACCAGTACCACGACGACCACTACGACCACGACGACCACAACCACCACAACCACTTTGAGGACAACCTTCCTCTCCTGCACCAGCTCCACACGGTCGATGTGCGTTTTCCCTTTGTGGAAGGAGTCCATCGGTTGTCTTGGAAGTGACCATATAACATCCGGTCTTACGGGGAGTTGATTACCACTCCGGTCTTGTTCATGTCCGCTATCATCTAACCCACCGACTGTTACGGAGGTCAAGGAAGTGTAACAGAGGGAGGGCCGGGGAACTACTTTCGAGTCTCAACCGTGGACTTGGGGTACCAATAGACAGAAAGTGGAGTCGGGGAACATTTAATCGGTACGTCAGACTCGGAGTTCAG
>BLSH010272303.1:25690-48378 GCA_018402905.1 Glandirana rugosa | reverse complement strand
ATCTTGCGATCCCACAATCTGATCGTTGTGTACAATCGTAACGATCGTTGTGTTAGGCAGGGTTTGATCTGCAATCTGTCACTCAAAGCAGCAATATGTGAAATCTCAAATTACTCCCACAATCTGATCGTTGTGTACGATCGTAGCGATCGTTGTGTTATGCAGAGTTTGATCTGCAATCTGTCACTCAAAGCAGCAGTATGTGAAATCTCAAATTTCTGCAATCTGTCCCTCAGAGCAACAGTAGTAGTAATCTCAGGATGCAGGATCAGATGTTAAAATATCTGCAATCTGTCCCTCACAAAAAACGCTGGCAGCTTCCTCTCCCTATAATATTCAGAGTCTCAGAGAGCATGTGACTGCAGCATCAAGTGACTCCAGCTTATATAGAGGCTGGGTCACATGATGCTTTGGCCAATCACAGCCATGCCATTAGTAGGCATGTATCACGTACCTGATCCGAGGCTGAAGTGCTGAGAGAGGCTTCCCTTGCGGCTGAACGCAGAGTACCCCCTGGGTGGGAACACGGAGTACTGAGCGCAAAGAAGCACGGGTCACCAGAGGCGTAGATGAAGCGTGCAGGTAGTTTAGAGCTGGAGCCACAGGGTGTGTCTGGAGCAGGTCTGGATGCAGGCTGCCAATCAGGAGTGGAGAGCGGAGAGGTAAGTCTGTAAGCCAGGCCAAAGGTCATTCACCGGGAATCAGGCAGGTAGAGAAGTCCAATAAACAGGCCGAGGGTCAGGCACAGGAGAAACACAGGAGACAATCCGGGTAGCAAGCCAAGGGTCAACACTGGAGAGATCAGAGAAAGTCCAAGAGCCAAGCCGAGTCACAACAGGAGGAGATCAGGAACACAGGAACACACAGGTCAGGAACTCAGGAGAGCTGAAGACGATCCAGCAACTAAGGAGCATACTGAGCAGTCTTTTATAGTGCTCAAGGGAATCCTATTGGACGTTGCGTACCCGCCTATTGCGTCCATACGTTCATCGCTGTGTTCTGATGCGTGCGCGCATGCGTACTTGCGATCTTCTCCCGATCGTCCGTAATGGAGCGATCGTTCGTGCCGGAACGTGCTGACGTGTATGGGCTGATATGCGTCGCCCATGACAGCATGGCTGTGATGGCTTCTAAGGGCAAACCAGTGAAACGCTTGTTGATTGACTGCCCTGCAGCTATTCAACATGCGTGATCAACTACCAGAACCCAGAACCCAAATGTTTTTTGAAATGTCCGTGTTCGGGTCCGGGTCCCGGACACCCCAAAGTTCGGTACGGACCCGAACATTACAGTCCAGGTTCGCTCAACACTATTTAACTTTAATATGAAGAAAATCTGCTTAAGTTAGCACTTTAAATTGGCTCTAGTATGTGTATGTATGATTGTGTGATTGTGAGTTAGAGATCTTAGATTGTAAGCTCCTTTTTTTACACTGTTAATGCTTGTTGTGATGATCACTGTAATAAGCAATCCGAAAAGACTGTGTAAATATTTAATTCATTGTGAACTACTGTGATTGGTCACAATAACATGGTACAGGACTACTGTGATTGACCCCAGTATCATGTGATTGCTGTGACCAATCACAGACCTCACACAGCAGTAAACAATTAAAGCATATTTTACTACTGTATATGTACTCGCTGAGATTGGTCACAGCAATCACATGGTACCAGGGCCACTCACAATGGCCTGACGCAACGATTGCTGATCGGCTGTGTCCGGTGGGCACAGCGGGTCACAAATCCCACCATGGCGTGCTCTAGAGAGTGCGCACCATCAGGAGATGTGGAAGGACACCCGCATTGGCACTGTTTCCATCTCGCTGTTTATATGCATTGGGCAGACAGGAAGTGGTTACAAATCCAAATCCCCAGCAAGTGGCTAGGATTCTGATTTTTCTACCCCCCACTTCCCTATCCTGGAACCCTTAAGCGGCTGCCTAATTAGCCTTATTCTGGCCCTGATAACATGTTAGGGAATCCCTATGCACATAAGAAGTAGAAACATAATTTTAGGGCTGTCTTTACTCTAATTTGATGAGCTGCCAGAAGGAAATGCTGCACATTTACAATGTTACAAACTTATCTCAGAGAGATAGAAGACTGAGGAAGTGCTTCCTCCTGCAGCAAATTGATCACATCATTTCAGCCTAAGCAAAGTTACTTTCCTGAAGCTCAGTGATGGCTTTGTAATGATAAAATGTACGGCTTGTATGAAAAGTTATACCGTTGCTGCATATGGTGTTTGTGACTTGTAAAGGCACCAAGAGGTCCACTTTAAGGGCTAGTTCACACCACATCCGTTCCAGTGCTTTTTTTTCTGCATTCAAAATGCATAGAAAGTAGGTCACATGGTTTTCTGTGGCATAGTTCACACCAGTGCTTGCAGTTCCAGTGCCTTCCAGGCCCAGAAAAAAAAAAGTATAACATGCTGAATTTTTCTTGCACAGAACTGTACTGGAACACGGGGGAAATGCTTACAAATGCATTGCAACACACCTACACACATTGAGGGCTGGTTCACACCACAAAAATACACTCCAGATCCATTCTAGATGTGTTTCTGCATGTGTATTTTTAACACATTTTTGACGCCATCCAGTGCATTTTTTTATGCATTTTTAAAATTTTTGCAGATGCCTTCCAGGTGCTTTTTTCTTATTTTTCAGGTCCAGGGTCCAGGGTTTTTTTAAATGCGTTTCCGTGCATTCTGGTGAGTTTTTGATGCATTTTACTGCATTCCAGTGCAGTCCAGTGCAGGAAAAATGCAGCATATTATACTTTTTGCTCAAACTGGAACGCCCTGGAACTGACTGCACTGGTGTGAACTATGCCATTGGAAAAGATGTAAACTACTTTCCATGCATTGTTGACATAGAAAAAAACACACTGGACTGCATGTGGCGTGAACTGGCCCCGGACCAAAAAAAAAAACACGAAAAAAAGAAGAGAAAGTTTTGGGGATGCATTCAGAAAAGCATCAAAAACACACTGATAACAGATACCCTCCAAAATAAATATACTATTTCATATTTTCATCTAATAAAATATTTATTTTGGTTAATACATATTTTGTGTTCTTGTTAGATATTGTTCTTAAAATACTCAAGTTTAATTACAAGAATGTAAACTTTTTAGGTAAAATGGAATCCCTGGATAATGAAGAAACGTTAATAATTTCTTTAATGTTTAATACTATGTAATGTTTACATAAAATATTGTATTTTCTCATAGTGCCTGAGGATTAGGGATGGGCCAAACACCCCACAGTTCGGTTCGCACCAGAACACAAACAGGCATTAAGTTTGTGCGAACACACGAACCCTATTAAAGTCAATAGGACACGAACATGAAAAATTAAAAGTGCTAATTGTAAAGGCTTATTTGCAAATGATTGCCATAAAAGTGTATAGAAACCCGAATACTGCCCTAGGGGACATGTATCAATGATAAAAACGTTTTTAAAATGATTGTTTTTTCAGGAGCATTGATTTTAATAATGCTTAAAGTGAAAAAATAAACATGAAATATTCCTTTAAATATCGTGCCGGGGGGTCCCCTTAGTCTGCCTGTGTGATATTTAGAACAGTGCCACAGCAAAATGACATTTCTAAAGAAAAAACTTGCTTGCAGCTATAATGTATTGCCGGCTCCTGGCAATACAGGTAAAAAATCACTGAAAAAATGTATGTGTGGGCCCCCCCCAGTCCATACCAGGCCCTCTGGGTCTGATATGGATTTTAAGGGGAACCCTGTGCCTATTTTTTTTTTTTAAATGGCGAGGGGCTCCTCCCCAAAATCCATACCAGATGCTTATCCAAGTATGCAATCTGGCAGGTCAGGATAGGGAGGGGATGAGCGAGCGAACCATACCAGGCCACATGCCCTCAACATGGGGAGGGTGCTTAGGGGTCCCCCAAAGCACCTTGTCCCCATGTTGATGGGGACAAGGGCCTCTTCCCGACAACCCTAACCAGTGGTTGTTGGGGTATGCAGGCAGGGGGCTTATCGGAATCTGGAAGCCCCCAGATCCCGACCCTCTCCATGTAAATGAGTATGGGGTACATTGTACCCTTCACCAAAAAAGGATTGTAGTGTTACAAAAAACAGTAGGCAGTTTTTGACAAGTCCTTTATTTAAAATGTCTTCTTCTTCCCCTGCTTCTTCTTCTTTTTTCCTTTGGTCTTCCTCCATCTTCTCCTTCTTCTTCTTCTTCTTCCTCCGCTGCCACTCCCACTGCCAACCAGAGGCGACTCCCAGAATGAGCGGTCTTCAGTTTGACAGTTATTTTATAGGTAAGGGCGGGGCCGCCAAGTGACCCCGCCCCCTGATGACACATGATGTAAGAAGGGGGTGGGGTCACACTTTTTAACTGTGTAATATATACTACACTGACTGCACCATATAGTCTGAACTGTATTATATATACTAAGGGGACTGCACTCTATAAAATTGTAATGACATACCCCAGTCAAACAGGTGCAGAAAAAGTGGGCATTAGTGGTGGCAGAACACTGTAACCCCTCACAGTTACTCTTGTTGGGAGCAGGAATGGGCCCTGCTGTTGTAAATTATTTTAAAAATTGTAATGACATGTCCCAGTCAAACAAGTGCAGAAAAATTGAGCCTTGGGTGTAGGTGGTGCCAGAACACTGTGACCCCTCACAGTTACTCTTGTTGGGTGCAGAAACAGGCTCTGCTGTTAAAAAATATTTCAAAAATTGTAATGACATGCCCCTGTTAAACAGGTGCAGAAAAATTGGGCCTTGGGTGTTGGTGGTGGTTGATCCATTACAAACCCTCCAGCAGCACTGAATGCCCATTCAGAAAGCATGCTGGATGCAGGACAGGCCAGTAGTTTGATTGCATACTGAGCAAGTTCCGGCCAGTGGTCCATCCTCAAGACACAGTAACTCAGTGGATGGTCAGTTGGAAAGACCTCCAAGTCTGCTCTTGCCCCTAGATATTCCTGCACCATATAATGCAGACTCTGCCGATGATTGCTTGAACCTATCAGTCCTGGGCGCTGAGGACTGTAGACTTGTTTAAAGGCATCGGTCAGCTGGCCACCTTCTCCACCGCTCTTCCTCTGACCGAACAAAGCCTCAGAAACACATTGTCCAGCACCAGGAAATGGTAACCCCCCAGTGTCTAGGCTATGCACAAACTTTTCTTTAAGGTATCCTGAAGATGTTTCATCCTCTGCTCCCTCTGCGAAACTCTGCAACTTTACCCTTGTAAAATGGATCAAGAAGGGTTGCCAGCCAGTAATGATCCCTCTCCTTGATACCACGAACCCTCTGGTCTTTTCACAGGCTTTGCAGAATCGGGGAGGCCATGCGGCGTAAGTTTGAGGAGGCATGAGAGTCCTCTGGGTCACTGAGGATGACATTGTCAGGATCAGGAACTACCTCCTACCAGCTATGTACAACTCCTTGGGTTTCTGGGGACTAAAAACCATCCCTTGAAGACTGCTGCGTGTTATCCTCTACAACCATGCTGACACAATCCTCCTCCTCTTCTTCCTGTGTGTTTGGTGGCACTGCAGGAATGCTAGCTGCATAAAGGGGGCCTTGAGAGGAAAGGAAGCCCTCCTCTTCCTCCCGCTGTTCTGCCTCAAGTGCCCTGTCCATGATTCCATGAAGCGTGTGCTCCAGCAGGAAGACTAGAGGGACAGTGTCACTGATGCATGCATTGTCGCTGCTCACCATCCTTGTGGCCTCTTCAAATGTTGACAGGACAGTGCATGCATCCTTGATCAGTAGCCACTGGGGTGGCGAAACAAGCCAAGCTCCCCTGAGCCTGTCCTGGTGCTATACTTACACAGGTACTCATTGATGGCCCTCTGCTGTGCATGCAGCCGCTACAGCATTGCCAATGTTGACTTCCATCTGGTGGGTATGTCACAAATGAGGCGGTTGGTGGGCAGTTTGAATTCCCATTGAATGTCAGCCAGCCGAGCACTGGCATTGTATGACCACCAGAAATGACCACAGACTTTTCTGGCCTGCTTCAGAATATCTGGTAAGCCTGGGTACCTGGTCAAGAAACGCTGCCCCACCAAATTGAGGACATGTGCCAAGCATGGAACATGTGTCAAGTGTCCCTGTCGGAAGAGCAGAGAGAAGGTTGGTGCCATTGTTGCATACAACCATTCCTGGCTCAAGCTGCCGTGGTGTCCACCACCTCTGAGCCTGCTCCCGCAGAGTTGACAGAATCTCTTCCCTTGTGTGGCTCCTGTTCCCTGGGCAGACCAACAGAAACACTGCATGGCATTTTTTAGCCTGACTGCTTGGGTCCCTTGGAGTGGAATTGTGCGAACCCGAACTGTAAAGTTCGGGTCCGTACCGAACTTTAGGGTGTCTGTGATCCGGACCCGAACCCGGACATTTGAAAAAAAGTTTGGGTTCGGGTTCTGGGTTCGGGTATTCGATCACGCATGTTGAATAGCTGCAGGGCAGCCAATCAACAAGCGTTTCACTGGTTTGCCCTTAGAAGCCATCACAGCCATGCCTACTAATGGCATGGCTGTGATTGGCCAGTGCATCATGTGACCCAGCCTCTTTATAAGCTGGAGTCACTTAGTGCTGCATGTCACATGCTCTCTGACTAGTGTAGGGAGAGGAAGCTGCCGGCGCTGTGAGGGACAGATTGCAGATATAATAACATCTCATCGATCTGATTGTGGACTAGGTAGAGATTACTACTACTACTGCTTTGAGGGACAGATTGCAGATCTCATCCTGCATTACAGAACGATCTGATTGTGGACTAGGTAGAGATTACTACTACTACTGCTTTTAGGGACAGATTGCAGATCTAATAACATCTCATCCTGCATTACAGAACGTTCTGACTGGACTAGGTAGAGTCTACAGCTTAGAGGGACAAATTATTGTTCTAAAATCATTGCCTACTCCTATAGGGTCAGGTTCCTGCTATTGCTGTAAGGGACGGATTATTGTTCTAAAATCATCGCTTACTCCTATAGGGTCAGGTTCCTGCTGTTGCTGTAAGGGACAGATTATTGTTCTAAAATCATCGCCTATTCCTATAGGGTCAGGTTCCTGCTGTTGCTGTAAGGGACAAATTATTGTTCTAAAATCATCGCCTACTCCTATAGGGTCAGGTTCCTGCTGTTACTGTAAGGGACAGATCATTGTTCTAAAATCATCGCCTACTCCTATAGGGTCAGGTTCCTGCTGTTGCTGTAAGGGACAGAATATTGTTCTATAATCATCTCCTAGTTCTAAAGGGAGAGGTTCCTGCTGGTCCTGTAAGGGACAGATTATTGTTCTAAAATCATCGCCTACTCCTATAAGGTAAGGTTCCTGCTTTTCCTGTAAGGGACAGATTATAGTTCTAAAATCATTGCCTACTCCTATAGGGTCAGATTCCTGCTGTTGCTGTAAGGCACAGATTTTTGTTCTATAATCATCTCCTAGTTCTAAAGGGAGAGGTCCCTGCTGGTCCTGTAAGGGACAGATTATTGTTCTAAAATCATCTCCTAGTTCTATAGGGAGAGGTTCCTGCTGCTCCTGTAGAAGAAGAAGAATTTATTATTCATTTTTTTTGTATTAATAAATACTTAAATAGTGCTACATAGTACATTTGCGGGCAGAATGAGGAGAGCGTCAAATAAGGGACATGGTCGTGGTGCTGGTGGTGCTGCTGGTGTTGGTGGTGTTGGTGAAGCTCCTGTTGGAAGGAGAGGACGTGGTCGATCTGTGCCAATTACACGCACACGTGAAACACCTTCCTCAGAACCTTCAACGTTATATGGTAGGCCCGAATGCCGCTCAATGAATGGTGAGGCCAAAACAAGTACAGGTGATAGTAGATTGGGTGGCTGACAATGCCTCCAGTTCCTTCACATTGTCTCCCTCCCGGTCCCTTGATAAAAGTTCAGAGTTGGCACCTGAACCCCATGGCCATCTGTTTTTCACCTCAGCCCCTTGTAAATTAGCCAAGCAGTCTGAGAACCAAGTCATGCAACAGACTCTTATGCTTTTTGATGACTCTCCTGGTGTGCTTTCCTTGGGCCAACCACATAGCCCTGCCCCAGAAGTGGAAGACATTGAGTGCACCGATGCCCAACCACTTCTGTTGCAGGATGAGGACATGGAAACACCAGCGCAGCACGTCTCTGATGATGATGAAACACAGGTGCCAACTGCTGCAGCTTGCCTCAGTGTGCAGACTGACAAGGAGGGCAGTGGTGAAGGGTGGGTGGAAGATGATGTGGAGGAGGATGATGAGGTCCTAAACCCCACATGGAATGAGGGTCATGCGAGTGACGTGTGCAGTTTGGAAGAAGAGGTGGTGGTCGCACAGAGGCACAAGCACAGCAAAAGAGGAAGCAGGTTGCAAAAGCAGAGCGAGCATCCCCTAGACAGTAGGCCTGCTACTACCCACCGCACCCAGGGACCTAGCACACCAAAGGCAGCTCAAAGGCGTTCCCCGGCATGGCAGTTCTTCAGACAATGTGCTGACAACAAGACAAGACAAGAGTGATTTGCACACTGTGCAATGATAGCCTGAGACGAGGCTTAAATGTTCTAAACCTGAGCACAACCTGCATGATCAGGCATCTAAATTCAAGGCACAAGCTGCATTGGAATAATTACCTCAAAATCCAAGAAAGGCCTCGGCCTCCTCCTGCTTCCTCTTCTGCTGCTGTCTCGGCCTCTTCCTCCACCTCTACAGTGCCAGTGTCACCTGCCACCCAGCAAACAGAGCATGTGACAGCAACGCCACCATGTCTGCCACCGTCCCCAAGCATTTCCACACGGTCCCATGGAAGGTTACTGCTCTCTATCTCCCAAACACTGGAGAGAAAGAGGAAGCCTTTGAAATGCTGTCATTCTGTCTGTTGGACACGGACAGTTTTAAAAACCTGACGGCGGTGGTTGTCCCACAGTATGTGGTTCCCAGCCACCACTACTTTTCCAGGCGAGCCATCCCTTCCCTGCACAAACAAGTCGGGGACAAGATCAAGTGTGCACTGCGCAACGCCATCTGTGGCAAGGTCCACATAACCACTGATACATGGACCAGTAAGCACGGGCAGGGACGCTATATCTTGCTAACTGCACACTGGGCAAATGTAGTGGCGGGTGGGCCTGAGGCGGCTAGCCATTTGGCGTATGTCCTTATGCCACCGAGGACTGCAGGGCATTTCTCTTTGCCTCCTGTTGCCTCCTCCTCCTACTGCGCTTCCTCCTCCTCTACCACCTCCTCATCCGCTCAGCGTAACACCTTCACCACCAACTTCAGCACATCCAGGGGGAAACGACAGCAGGCTGTTTTAAAACTGATATGTTTGAGGGATAAACCCCCACACTGCGCAGGAGCTGTGGACGGGCATTGAACAACAGACCGATGAGTGGTTGTTGCCACTGAGCCTCAAGCCCGGCCTGGTGGTGTGCGACAATGGGCAAAATCTCGTAGCGGCCCTGGGCCTAGCCGGTTTGATGCACATCCCTTGCCTGGCGCATGTGCTGAATTTGGCGGTACAGAAATTTCTAAAAACTACCCGGATATGTCAGAACTGCTGCAGAAAGTGCGGGCCGTCTGTGCGCACTTTCGGCATTCTCACCCTGCTGCTACTCGCCTGTCTGCGCTGCAGAGGAACTTCGGCCTTCCCCCTCACCGCCTCCTATGCGACGTGCCCACAAGGTGGAACCTTGCACATGCTGGAGAGACTGTGCGAGCAGCAGCAGGCAATAGTGGAGTTTCAGTTGCAGCACACACGGGTCAGTCGCTCCGCGGAACAGCACGACTTCACCACCAACGAGTGGGCCTCCATGCAAGACCTGTGTACCGTATTGCAGCGTTTTGAATACTCCACCAACATGGCCAGTGCAGATGACACTGTTCTCAGTGTTACTATCCCACTTCTATGTCTCCTTGAAAAAACACTTCGGGCCATGATGGAAGAGGATGTGGCACAGGAGGATGAGGAGGAGGAGGAGGAAGAGGGGTCATTTCCACGGTTATTAGGCCAGACATTCACAAGTGGCTTGGAGGGTGGGTTCCTGCACCAGCATAGGCCAGGTAAAAAATATTCAAGCCAGGGCATAGTTCCGGAGGATGAGGAGGACGAGGAAGGTCATGAGGAGGAGGAGGAGGAACCGCAGCAGAGTGGCACCCAACGCAGCTCGTGGGCATCACTGGAGCGTGGCTGGGGGGATATGGAGGACACCGATGATACATCTCCCACAGAGGACAGCTTGTCTTTGCCTCTGGGCAGCCTGGCACACATGGCCGACTACATGCTGCAGTGCCTGCGCAATGACAGCCGAGTTGCCCACATGGTAACTTTTCCAATAACTGGGTGGCCACCCTGCTGGATCCCCGTTACAAGGACAACGTGCCATCCTTAATTCCCTCACTGGAGCGTGAGAGGAAGATGCACGACCTCCACACTGGTAGACGCGCTGCTGAGGGCATTCCCAAATGACACCGGGGGCTCAGTGGAAGCACAAGGCGAAAGCAGAGGAGGAGGAGGAAGAGGCCGCCAATGCAGCTGTGTCACCGCCAGCACCTCAGAAGGCAGGGTTAGCATGGCCGAAATGTGGCAAAGCTTTGTCAGCAGCCCGCCACAACAAACAGCACCACCAACTGATAGGCAAGGTCTTAGCAGGAGGCAGCATTTCAGCAACATGGTGGAACAGTATGTGTGCACAAGCCTACACGTACTGACTGATGGGTCTGCCCCATTCAACTTCTGGGTCTCCAAATTGGCCACATGGCCTGAGCTTGCTCTTTATGCCTTGGAGGTGCTGGCCTGCCCTGCAGCCAGTGTATTGTCTAAACGCGTGTTTAGCACGGCAGGGGACGTTATCACAGACAAGCGCAGCCGCCTGTCCACAGCCAACGTGGACAAGCTAACGTTTATTAAAATGAACCAGGCATGGATCCCACAAGACTTGTCTGTACCTTGTGCAGAATAGACATTTAGACCGGCCTCACACAGCCATTGGTATACTTGTTTTTTTGAATATGCCTCAATATTTTGGGGGGTACCCCAATTAGAAAAAAAACAAACAAAAAAGTGTTGGCTACCACCTCCTCCTCCAACACCGCCACTTCCACCTACACTGCCACGGTCACGGCCTAGTCAACCTCTAGGCTCCTACTCCACATCCACCTCCCCTTCCCATTTTTATTTTTTATTTGATTTTAAGTTATTTTCCCTATCCCCATTTTTTTGCAGGACACTTGTCCTACTCTTACCCCCATTTTACTTCCTTTTGCAGCCCTCTAGCACTTGCCAGGACTTTTTTACAGCCATTTTTGTGCCGAAAAGTTCAGGTCCCCATTGACTTCAATGGGGTCCGGGGTAAAGTTCGGGTCAAGTTCGGTACCGAACCCAAACTTTTTAGCGAAGTTCCACCGGACCCGCCGAACCCGAACATCCAGGTGTTCGCTCAACTCTAGTAGGGAGCACTGCTGATTCAGAGGACACTTCTGCAGAAGAGGCCACAAAGGAAGAAGAAGAGGAGGGGGTGGAGGAAGCAGATGTGGCAGAATCACCACCATTTATTTGGTGTGGTGATGAACTAGCTCCAATCCTGAACCCTGTCCTGCATCCTTTCCAGCTGCCAGCAGAGTTAATCAGTGCACCGTGAAGGAAAGGTAACGTCCTTGACCATTCCTGCTGGACCATGAGTCAGTGGTAATATGAACCTTGTTGCTGACTGCCCTGTCCAAGGAGGCCAAAACAAGGCCTTCTACATGATGGTAGAGAGCTGAAATGGCCTTACATGAAAAGAAATTTCTTTTTCAAACCTGCCACTGTTGTAGAGCACATTCCACAAATTGACGAAAGGGGGCAGAGTCTACCAGCTGAAAAGGCAGCAGTTGGAGTGCTGGCAATTTAGCCAAACTAGCATTTAGACGCTGAGAATGTGGATGGCTGGGCCATTTTTTGTTTTTTTTGTATGGTTCAGCAACTGGTGTAGGGAAATTTGCCTGCTGAAATCAACTGGTGGTGTACTGCTAGCAGGTTGGCTGCAAGTACTTGTGGCATCCATTGCTATACCTTCATTCCTCTCAGTGCAGGCTTTTGAGAGGACTGGAGGTATAGTAGGGGTTAAGGTCACAGATGAGGAGCAAGGAGAAGTCTGCCTTGTTTTATGATGTGGGTCTTTGAGGTGATCTTGCCAACGCACTGCATGGCAGGTCGTCATATGTAGTGTTGAGCGAACCCGAACTGTAAAGTTCGGATCTGTACCGAACTTTTGGGTGTCCGGGACCCGGACCCAAACCCGGACTTTTCAAAAAAAGTCCGGGTTCGGGTCCGGGGTTCTGGTAATTTTACTAAAAGTTCTGAAAAGTGTTGTAAAAAAAAGTCCTGGAAAGTCCTAGAGGTCTGCAAAAGGAAGGAAAATGGGGGTAAGGGTCGGACAAGTGCCCTACAAAGAAATGGGGATAGGGAAATAACTTAAAATAATTTAAAAAAAATAACATAAAAAAAAATCAAAAATGGAGGTGGATGTGGACTATCTTAAAACTGTGTGAGAAAAGTATAAATTAGCGGGGAGAAGCCATATCACTGTTCTAAGAATTGGACATTCTACAATCATCTTAAAACTCTGTGTGAAAAGTATACATTAGCCGGGAGAAGGCTAATGTAGAGGGGAGAACAGTGATCTGGCTTCTCCCCGTTAACTGATAGTTTTCACACACAGTTAGAAGATAATTGTAGAACAGTGATATCATATCACTGTTCTTAGAACAGTGATCTGGCTTCACCCCGCTAATTGATAGTTTTCACACACAGTTTGCAGATGTTCTAAGAACAGGGATATGGCTTCTCCCAGGTAATGTATACTTTTCTCACAGAGTTTTAAGATGATTGTAGAATGTACAATCATCTTAAAACTGTGTGATAAAAGTATAAATTAGCGGGGAGAAGCCATATCACTGTTCTAAGAACAGTGATATGGCTTCTCCCCGCTAATTTATACTTTTATCACACAGTTTTAAGATGATTGTACATTCTACAATCATCCTAAAACTCTGTGAGAAAAGTATACATTAGCCGGGAGAAGCCATATCCCTGTTCTTGGAACATCTGCAAACTGTGTGTGAAAACTATCAATTAGCAGGGAGAAGCCAGATCACTGTTCTAAGAACAGTGATATCTCATATCACTGTTCTTAGAACAGTGATCTGGCTTCTCCCCTCTAATTGATAGTTTTCACACACAGTTAGAAGATAATTGTAGAACAGTGATATCATATAATTATCTTCTACATGTGTGTGAAAACTATCAATTAGCGGGGAGAAGCCAGGTCACTGTATCATCTCATATATGAGATATCACTGTTCTTAGAACAGTGATCTGGCTTCTCCCCGCTAATTGATAGTTTTCACACACAGTTAGAAGATACTTGTAGAACAGTGATATCATATCAATTAGAGGGGAGAAGCCAGATCACTGTTCTAAGAACAGTGATATGAGATATCACTGTTCTTAGAACAGTGATCTGGCTTCTCCCCGCTAATTGATAGTTTTCACACACAGTTTGCAGATGTTCTAAGAACAGGGATATGGCTTCTCCCGGCTAATGTATACTTTTCTCACAGAGTTTTAAGATGATTGTAGAATGTACAATCATCTTAAAACTGTGTGATAAAAGTATAAATTAGCTGGGAGAAGCCATATCACTGTTCTTAGAACAGTGATATGGCTTCTCCCCGCTAATTTATACTTTTCTCACACAGTTTTAAGATAGTCCACATCCACCTCCATTTTTGATTTTTTATGTTATTTTTTTTAAAGTATTTTAAGTTATTTCCCTATCCCCATTTCTTTGTAGGGCACTTGTCCTACCCTTACCCCCATTTTCCTTCCTTTTGCAGACCTCTAGGACTTTCTTACAGCCATGTTTGTGCCTAAAAGTTTGGGTCCCCATTGATTTCAATGGGGTTCGGGGTCCGGGTCAAAGTTCGGGTTCTGTGCGGACCCGAACCCGGACTTTGTCCCGAAGTTTGGCCGAACCAGCAGAACCCGAACTTCCAGAGGTTCTCTCAACTCTAGTCATATGTCTTGTCAAGCGGCTGCTGTTCTTGTAACGCTTGATCCCCTTCAGACATAGATTGCAAACAGCAACGGTGCGATATACTGCACAAGTGTTGAAAAAAGCCCACACCAATGAACTTTTGGAAGTCAGTGGGGAGTCAGCAGCGCCCTGCACCTGTGGAACTCTGTGGCGTTATGCACTAGGGGGGCTGCCCTTAAGCTGGCCCCTGGAGGAAATTCTGCCTCATTGGAGTTGTGCCTCCTCCTCACTTTCCTCCTCTCTTCTCTCAGGCACCCAAGTACAGTCAGTGTCCTCTTCACCCCCTCCCTCCTCTTCACTGGAGCAAATTTGGCAGTATGCTGCAGCTGGGGGAACATGACTGCTAGTTTTTAGTCCTTCTGTGGTACCCCCTCTCTCTAGGCTCATGTTACTCCCTTCCTCAACCTGGGAACCAGCATCGGAGCCTTCAAATTGCTGTGTATCCTCCATCAGCATGTAACCTACATAATGGATGAATAATTCTGGTGACTCCTCCGTGCATGATGGTGGGGCTACAGAAGGAGTAACTGTGGACAGTTTTTTGCCAGCTGTGTTGGAAGGCAAACTAGGATGAGCTTGGGTGACAGAGGATGAGGGGGATGAGGATGGCTTAGTTATCCACTCCACCAGCTCTTCTGCATGTTGTGACACGGCCAACTGCAGAAAAAAGCACATGTGTGACCCGCCTGCAGAGGATGCACCATGTCCGCCACCACCACTTTTCACTGTAAACACAGAGGCTGCTTGCCCTCTTTTAGTGACCTGATTCTACACTGAATGCAGTGTGTGTATATATATATATATATATATATATATATATATATATATATAGATATATAGATATATATATCTATCTATCTATATATATATAAGGCCCGTACACACGGTACAATTATCGGCCTATAATTGTCGTACGACAACTTGTCGTACAATAATCCAACCGTTAGTACGCTCCATTCAACAGCCGATTTTGAATAATCGTCCAACAAAAGTTGTATGAGCAGACTAGAAAACTTTTGTCTGCCAACAAGGTGTCATCCGATTTTGGGCTCGTCTGTACAGAAGTTGGACAAACAAAAGTTGTAAGTAGAAATACACATGTTCGGAATCCAGGAACGAGCCGGAAGTGTTTGGTCGTGTAAACACGAAATTACCGGAAGGGGCCCAAAGGGTGAAGTATGAAAACTGAACTTCCTCTTTATACGCTCGTAGTACGTCACTAAGCTTGTATTTGTCGAACGAAAACTTTACTCCTGTCAGTACGCTACACAAAATCACAGACAGACGATTTTGGGAAAAGTTGGACGTGCGGTCGTACGATAATTGCAGAGTGTGTATGAGGCTTTACACTGCCTGCAATGACTGTATATAGCCTACACTAGATCTATATACTACACTGCCTGCCAGTGGTGTATTTAGGTTTTGTGATGCCCTAGGCCTAACTAAACGTGTGCACCTCCTAATTTAAATACGATCCACTCCTTTCTGTCAATTGTATGCCCCTTCCCATTTAAGACCCGTCCTGCCATTGTAAACCACACCCCTTTATTTAGGCTCCACCTTTTTCATTTTAAAGCTCCACCTCTTCCTATCTGTGCATTAAAAGTGGGTACCAAGTGCAGCCTCATCAGTGCCCATCAATGCAGCCTTATCAGTGCCCATCAATGCAGCACCACCAATGCCCATCAGTGCAGCCTTATCAGGCCCATCAATGCAGCCTCATCAGTGCCCGTCAATGCAGCCTCATCAGTGCCCATCAGCCCAGCCTCATCATTACCCATCAATGCAGCTCCATCAGTGCCATGCAGCATCACTAGTGCCCATCAGTTCAGCCTAATCAGTGCCCATCAGCGCAGCCTCCTCAGTACCCATCAATGTAGCCTCATCATTGCTCATCAATGCAGCACCACCAGTGCCCATTAGTGCAGCCTGATCAGTGTCCATCAATGCAGCATCATCAGTGCCCATCAATGCAGCCTCATCAGTGCCCATTGGCACAGCCTCCTCAGTGCCCATCAATGCAGCCTCATCAGTGCCCATCAGCGCAGCCTCATCATTACACATTGATGCAGCTCCATCAGTGACGTCTCATCAAAGTCCATCAATGCAGCATCACTAGTGCCCATCAATGCAGCCCCATCAGTGCTGCCTCATCAGTGTCCATCAATGCAGCATTACCAGTGCCCAACAGCGCAGCCTCATCAGTGCCCATCACAATAGACTCATAATTGCCCATCAATGCAGCCTGACCAGTGCCCAATAAGGGTCTCCAACTGCATTTGCATTGTGTAGTTAAAAAGACACACAAAAAAAAAAAAGAAATATCTGTCAGTCTTAAAGTGGAGTTCCACCCAAAAGTGGAACTTCTGCTTTAAGGACTCCTGACCCCCTTATATGCCACATTTGGCATGTCATTTCTTTTGGGGGGGGGGGGGGGAAGCGGTGCCGAGTGGAAGTTCTCCTCATCCCCTCCCTCCCTGCAATCTTCTGGGGCACGTCACAGGTCCCAGAAGATTGCGCGGCCATACAGAACGTGCAGCACGACTTGCGCATGCGCAGTATGCACCTGGCTGTGAAGCCACAAGCTGTCAGAGCTGGGTGCCCACACTAGTGATGCTGGGGAGAGGTGGGGGAGAAGCGGGAGGCTGCAGACAGCCGTATCGCTGGAGCTTGGAACAGGTGAGTGTCTGATTATTAAAAGTCAGCAGCTACACTTTTTGTAGCTGCTGACTTTTAAATGGGTGGAACTCCAATTTAAATGTAGTCAGCAGGATGGAAAATAAAATGAAGACTGACCTATAATGAGAAATTACACTTTCTTCATATTTCAGAAGACAGCATTAGCCATAGAGCTAGTTATGAAAGGCCGAACACTGCAGCCAGCGACCTCGGCAGTGAGTGGGACTCAGGAGGAGGAGGAGGATGGGGGGGTGGGGGCTGCCTAGGCCATAACACAGCACTGCTGCTGCCTGCACTGACTGTATATACTCTATACTGTATCTACAGTATCTCACAAAAGTAAGTACACCCCTCATATTTTTATAAATATTTTATTTTAAATTTTCATGTGACAACACTGAAGAAATTACACTTTGCTACAATGTAAAGTAGTGAGTGTACAGCTTGTATAACAGTGTAAATTTGCTGTCCCTTCAAAATAACTCAACACACAGTCATTTATGTCTATACCACTGGCAACAAAAGTGAGTACACCCTTACGGGAAAATTTCCAAATTGAGCCCAAAGTGTCAATATTTTGTGTGGCCACCATTATTTTCCAGCACTGTCTTAACCCTCTTGGGCATGGAGTTCACCAGAGCTTCACAGGCTGCCACTGGAGTCCTCTTCCACTCCTCCATGATAGCATCACAGAGCTGGTGGATGTTAGAGACCTTGCGCTCCTCCACCTTCCATTTGAGGATGCCCCACAGATGCTCAATATGGTTTAGGTCTGGAGACGTGCTTGGCCAGTCCATCACCTTTACCCTCAACTTCTTTAGAAAGGCAGTGGTCATATTGGAGGTGTGTTTGGGGTTGTTATGTTGGAATATTGCCCCGAGGCCCAGTCTCCGAAGGGAGGAGATCATGCTCTACTTCAGTATTTCACAGTACATGTTGGCATTCATGGTTCCCTCAGTGAACTGTAGCTCCCCAGTGCCAGCAGCACTCACGCAGCCCCAGACAATGACACTCCCACCACCATGCTTGACTGTAGGCAAGACACACTTGTCTTTGTACTCCTCACCTGGTTGCCACCATACACGCTTGACACCATCTGAACTAAATAAGTTTATCTTGGACTCATCAGGCCACAGGGCATGGTTCCAGTAATCCATGACCGTAGTCTGCTTGTCTTCAGCAAACCTGTTTGCGGGCTTTCTTGTGCATCATCTTTAGAAGAGACTTCTTTCCGGGACGACAGCTATGCAGACCAATTTGTTGCAGTGTGCGGCGTATGGTCTGAGCATGGACAGGATGACCCCCCATCCCTTCATCCTCTGCAGCAATGCTGGCAGCACTCATATGTCTATTTCCCAAAGACAACCTCTGGATATGACGCTGAGCATTTGCACTCAATTTCTTTGGTTGACCATGACAAGGCCTGTTCTGAGTGGAACCTGTCCTGTTAAACCACTGTATGGTCTTGGCCACCATGCTGCAGCTCAGTTTCAGGGTCTTGGCAATCTTCTTATAGCCTAGGCCATCTTCATGTAGAGCAACAATTCTGTTTTTCAGACCCTCAGAGAGTTCTTTGCCATGAGGTGCCATGTTGAACTTCCAGTGACCAGTATGAGAGAGTGAGAGCAATAACACCAAATTTAACACACCTGCTCCCCATTCACACCTTTGACCTTGTAACACTAACGAGTCACATGACACTCGGGAGGGAAGATGGCTAATTGGGCCCAATTTGTACATTTTCACTTAGGGGTGTACTCACTTTTGATGCCAGCGGTTTAGACATATAAGGCCTCATACACACGGACGTTTCTAAAAAAAATAAACAAAATCTCGAGCCCGACTTCAAGGAAAAAAAACCTGTGTTTTTCGGCGTTATGCATCGGCGTTAGTGAGCGTTAGTGAGCGTCGGCGTCAATAGGCGTTTTTTTTTTAAAAAATCATCCCTCTGCTATTTTTCAACCTAAAAACGTCGGCGTCAAAAAACGCCGGTTAACGCCGGTCCGGCGTTAATTGGCATTAGTGAGCGTTTTGCGGCGTCGGCGTCAAATAACTACAAAACGTTACAGCTTGGGAACATGCTGGCCGTGGGTTCTAGTTCCAGCTCACTAACGCCGATGCCATCTACAGCTCAAAAACGTCTGCATTTTTATGGGGCCGTTGACTAACATGGAGAGCTGCAAAAAAGCCAGAAAACGCCGGCGTCAAAAAACGTCCGTGTGTATGAGGCCTAATGGCTGTGTGTTGAGTTATTTTGAGGGGACAGCAAATTTACACTGTTATACAAGCTGTACACTCACTACTTTACATTGTAGCAAAGTGTAATTTTTTCAGTGTTGTCACATGAAAAGATATAATAAAATATTTACAAAATGTGAGGGGTGTACTCACTTTTGTGAGATACTGTATACTACTACTACACTGCCTACATGCCATTAATTAACCTAGCTAAACTAGCTCAATGCTCCAGTCTCTACTTACACAGACTACATACAGCCGCTGTTCAAGCGGCCATATATAGTGTGGGGCGTGGACTGAGACCTCTGAGCCATGATTGGCAAAAGGGATCCTGCCTCTGGCCAATCATGGGTTCCACAGCAGAGCGTGCTGTGATTGGCCAAAGCATGCAGGTCATGTGCATGCTTTGGCCAATCAGCGGGTGCCATTCCCCGCAGTCTTGCACTGCATTATGGGGCGCTCAAATTTGCCACAAACGCCCCATGATGTTCTAATTATTGCGAAGGGCCTAACACCCGATGTTCCAGTCAAACATTGGGACCGTCCCTACTGAGGGCTTTATAAATGTGACAAGATAATAAATAGATCACGTTACACGGTGCTTCAAGATTCTTCCATAAAAAGAGTAAACTGTTTGCAGGGATGTGGACAAACAAGGTCTTACCGCCATATTTTGTAGTCCTGCCTAGTAATCCAAGACAATGAGGACACATCAATAGTATTAAAGTGGTTCTTGTTGAAGGCTTTTTTACATTCATTAACTCTATGCAGTGTGCAGCCCCCTCAACCCCCCCCCCCCCCCATACTCACCTGAGCCCGATCACAATCCAGCATTGTGCACGAGAGCAGAAGCTATTCTGGGTCTCTCGCTCCTCAATGGCTAAGACACAGCAGCAAGAGCCATTGACTCCCACAGATGTAAATCACAGCCAGTGAGGAGGGAGAGGGGCTGGGGCGTGCTCCGAGTGTCTCATAGAAAAACGGAGGTTTCTCTGGAGCAAGCACACATGAGTGCCCCCAAAGTAAGTGGCTTGCTATGGGGGCACTCAGCAGGGGGGAGGAGCCAGGAGTGCTGGCAGGGGACCTGATAAGGAGGTTGGTCATGTCCCCCTTAATCTCCTCTTCTCAAGAAAGAATACATTCAGTTCCTCTAATCTTTCCTCATAGCTGAGCTCCTCCATGCCTCTTATCAGTTTGCACTTCCTCCAGTTCCCCAATATCCTTTTTGTGAACTGGTGCCCAAAACTGAACTGCATATTCCAGATGAGGTCTTACTAATGAATTGTATAAGGGCGAAATGATATCTCTCTCTCTGGAGTCCATCCGTCTTTTAATACAAGAAAGGACTTTGCTCACTTTGAAAAGCGCCACTTGGCATTGCATGCTATTATTAAGCTTATGATCTACCAAAACCGCCAGATCCTTCTCCACCATTGATTACCCCAGTTGTACTCCCCCTAGTATGTATAATGTATGCATATTCTTAGCCCCCATGTGCATAACTTTACATTTATCAACATCATTTGCCACACAGTTGCACAGTTGCTTTGTGCACTGGTCGAAATTATTTGGTGGAGGGGGGATTATGGTATGGGGTTGCTTTTCAGGGGTTGGGCTTGGCCCCTTAGTTCCAGTGAAGGGAAATCTTAAGGCATACCAAGACATTTTGGACAATTTCATGCTCCCAACTTTGTGGGAACAGTTTCGGGATGGCCCCTTCCTGTTCCAACATGACTGCGCACCAGTGCACAAAGCAAGGTCGATAAAGACATGGATGAGCGAGTTTGGGGTGGAGGAACTTGACTAGCCTGCACAGAGTCCTGACCTCAATCCTATAGAACACCTTTGGGATTAATTAGAGTGGAGACTGCAAGCCAGGCCTTCTTGTCCACATCAGTGCCTGACCTCACAAGTGCGCTTCTGGAAATATGGTCAAATATTTCCATAGACAGACTCCTAACCCTTGTGGACAGTCATCCCAGAAGAGATGAAGCTGTTATAGCTGCAAAGGGTTAGCCAACTCAATATTGAACCCATGGACTAAGACTGGGATGTCATTAAAGTTCATGTGCGTGTAAAGGCAGGTGTCCCAATACTTCTGACAATATAGAGTAGCTGTGAATAGGTGACTGATAATTAGTTGATGTCTGCTGAAGAGCCTTATCAGAGTCCATATTTGCCAATTCTCTCCTTCAGAAAAGACCATATTACCAAATGATTGGATCCAATGTCAAAGGGTGGGCCAACTCAATATTGAACCAAACAGACTAAGACTGGGATGCCATTATAGTTCATGTGCTTGTAAAGGATGGCGTACCAATACTTATGCAATATAATGTATGTGAAATAACTCTATAATGATTCAAATAATAGTTGTAACAGTCCTTATATGTAATAGGTTCAGAACTTAAGACATAGCTTTTAGTCGTCTGGAGCATTTGTGAAGTATATAACAAAATTACCACTTTTTCAGGTGCAACAATGGCTATGGAAATTTTCCTGCCTAGGTAACATGTTTTCTATCAGTTTGGTTCAGTATTTCCACCTTATCTCTTTACTATCCTTTAACCACTTCAGCCCCGGAAGGATTTCACACTTTTTGCAATTCGGCACTGCGTCGCTTTAACTGACAATTGCGCGGTCATGCGACGTTGTACCCAAACAAAATTTGCGTCCTTTTTTCCCCACAAATAGAGCTTTCTTTTGGTGGTATTTGATCACCGCTGCGTCATTTCTGACCGCCGCTATAAACAAAAGAAGAGCGACAATTTTGCAAAAAAAAACAAATTTCTTACTTTTTGCTAAAATACAAATCCAAAGAAAAATATAAAAAAACATTTTTTTCAACGGTTTTGGCCGATTTATTTTCTTCCTCATATTTGTGATCAAAAAAAATCACAATCGGCGTTTATTGATTGGTTTGCGCAAAAGTTGCCGCATTTACGGATGATGAGAATTCATTGCTGGGGTTTTTATTTTATTTTTTATTATTTACTAGTAATGGCGGTGATCGGCGATTTTTAGCGGTACTGCGATATTGCGGCGGCCATGTCAGACCATTTTGACACTTTTTGGGGACCATTGGCATTTATACAGCGATCAGTGCTATAAAAATGCACTGATTACTGTGTAAATGCCATTGGCAGTGAAGGGGTTAACCTGCAGGGGACGCTCTAAGGGTTAACTGTGTTCCCTGGACGTGTTCTAACTGTATGTGGGCTGCCCTAGCAGGGGAAGGATAGTGATCACAGCTTCCATATATTATTATTATTATTATTATTATTATTATACAGGATTTATATAGCGCCAACAGTTTGCGCAGCGCTTTACAAGATAAAGAGACATTACAGCAACAGTACAGTTTAAAACACGCAGGGGACGTCCAATTGGGGAAGTGACGGTTACCGTAAATGTGTCATTAGTCACGTAAAAATATCGTGACTAGCGACATATTTACGGTTACCAGGGGTTTTTCACAGTTTTACCAGACTGTACCGGCGGCGTTATAGCGTCATGGCGATTTTTAGCGGCTAGTGGCGGTAATGATCATTTATTATTTTTTATTTTATTTTTGGGGTCGTTACTTAAGAGTAGTAGGCATTTACGCCGTTGAAAACGCGTTTGGTTAGTTATTTGCGGCTAACACTAAAAAAAACTAGTGTTTATACTCCTTCTTTTATTTAGCCGGTTTTGGCAA
>BLSH010272303.1:0-10645 GCA_018402905.1 Glandirana rugosa | reverse complement strand
CGTAGCGATCGTTGTTCTATGCAGAGCTTGATCTGCAACTCAAAGCAGCGGTATGTGAAATCTCTAATTTCTGCTATCTGTCCTCAGAGCAACAGCACAGACAGCAGTAGTAAAGTAATCTATCTCAGGATGCAGGATCAGGTCTTAAAATGGCTAAAATCTGTCCCTCACGCCGTCAGCTACCTTTCCCTATACTAACCCAAGGAGCATGTGACTGCAGCACTGTGACTCCAGCTTATAAAGAGGCTGGGTCACATGATGCACCGGCCAATCACAGCCATGCCATTAGTAGGCATGGCTGTGATGGCTTCTAAGGGCAAACCAGTGAAACGCTTGTTGATTGGCTGCCCTGCAGCTTCTCAACACGTGGAGTAAAATAGCAGAACCCCGGACCGAACCCGAACGATTTTTGAAATGTCCGGGTCCGGGTCCGTGCCACGGACACCCGAAAGTTTGGTACGGACCCGAACGTTACAGTCCGGGTTCGCTCAACACTATTCAAGAGTGTGTTTCAGACAGTGCCCAGGAGTGTGCATTTCATAGGGCACAGAGGTAGGTAAATATTGCCCCCCTCCCCATTCCCAGTACAGAATCTCCCTATAAATTACTCCAATAGAGACTTTTCTCCACTCCTGGCTCTCCCTCAAGTCTGCAAAGATGGTATGGCATGCTGTGTGTGACTTGTTTCTTACACCTCTCTGTCTGCTACAAATCCTCTACTCTGTAAGGGGGAGTGTCAGGTGGACAAACTGAGTGACTTGCTTGTGTCAGCCTACTGCTCACCCCTTACAGCTTTCTATATTGATGGTAATAGATGGCCAAGTCAGGGAAAAGTCAGTGAGGAGCTCAGGTATCTTCACCCACCCCCTCCATTCCTGGGCTGTTCTAGGCAGCCTACAGTGTACACAGGCATTCTGCCCTACTGATAAAGTAACAGACCCCTCCCTCTGCCGATACCTGTGACGGCTGGGCACAGCACAGAAAGCTTTCCTTTACAGACGTCTTTGCATATAACATATGACAGATCACACAGAATCCAACCTCCACTAAAACCTGTGTGATGGAAGTCTTCCTCTTTTGTGTCCAGTCTTCACACACAGTACAGAGCGCACTGGGGAGCAGGGAGCAGTCACACTACAGACTAGCTGTGAGTACACAGGATGGCTCTAGCTACCATGCTCGGCCCTCTGGAGTCTCTGAGCTGCCGGAACTATAATCTTAGTATTGGAACATGCGGCTCTGGCTGCCTCTGCCTGTCAGTAAGAAATAAAGTCCCTCAATGCTCCCACCTCTCTGGCCACTCTGATCAAAATCATGGGGCCCAAAGAAATGTTATGGACTGAGTTCTACATACTCCATGTGTTCAGTGTGTGTCAGTGCACAGTGGCCCCCCCTGGCCTCGGGGCTCGTGTTCACCGCACACCCTGCACACATGGATGATACGCCACTGGATGGCTTATTGCTGAACAGGAGAGCACTATTTGGAGAACAATTTAAGATCAATAGAATTTGATTTGCACGGAGCACTTTTTGGACAGTATTGCACAAGATGAATGATAGCTGCAAGCAGCACTTGAAGGATGCGATTCATTAATGAACTTTATCTTTAAAGCTGCACTATATGTATTATGCACTGTATGGGACATTACAATTTAATAATTTAGCAATTTAGTATTATTTGGTATCATTTGTGGTTGATGGTTTAAGCGTTGTGATTAAGGATGAAATTAATCTTCCACATGATTATGTTTTCTCTGAGAAAGCATTATTCAGATCCACTGATCTTATTGGCCTCCCGTTCATGGATTAAAGGTCAGTGTACCCATCAAGATAGAACTAAGGGATGTGCCATTGATGACTTGTTTGTGAAAGTGCAAGCACCAGCTGTCCATAGAGCAGGTTTTATGTTTAAAAATATATTAGTATGTAAATACTGCTGGAGTTTGGAGATCCTGCAATAAATATGCCAGGTCTAGAAATCACGAAGATTTTTGTGTAGCACAAACTCCAGGATTGTCATCCTTACCCTTGTGTGCAGCACAAAAAAAGTGTCAGTGCACCTCAACTGCATGCTTGTTCCAGATCATTGATTCACAAGGTAAAGAAGCAAATAAAGGATGCAGGTCTCAAAATGTGCATCTTCAAAAACAAGACAGCTATGACAGCAATTCATTTTCTATACAGAATTCCCTGTTAAGAAGCCATAAGAATTGAGCTATCAGCACGAGGTGAATACAAGGATTACAATTACAGCTAAAAACAGATATGGCGATTTTACCACCTCTGACCTTTATAAACAATTGATATTCTTCAGTATGGTTGAGCATGTGAGACACTTTAACACTGCTGATTATATTGCCACACTGGGGATGATTTGGAAAGCTTTCATGCTGTTTGTTTTCTTATCCTCTTCCCCAAAGGGGGTTGAGAGTTTTCCCTTTTTTTTCCTTTCTGGTTTGGTCTTCTTTTCTTTATTCTTTCTCACACCTGGTTGCTTCCCTTTTTCCCAATTCTACTCCCCTGCTTCACGTCTGCCTTTTTCTACTCCTCGCCTCTTGGATTCTTTCTCTAGCTCTATTTGGGTCCTTGGACTAGGTACTGGGCCCTAGCCTGAGCCTTTATTGTTAACAGTCATTGTATTGTCCTACAGTTTTATGGGTCATGATAATCTTTGCAATATATCCCTGAGTTTCCCTGGATCATGTGCCTTTGCCTAGGCAAAGGGGGTTTTTGATAAATGTTGTATATTTAGATTCTGGCAGTGTACTTGAGTCCCCTGTTCCGTTTGATACACTGGGGTTGATGTACTAAAACTGGAGAGAGCAAAATCAGCTTCCAGGATTTTTTGTCAAAGCTTAAAGCAGTTGTATACCCCCAAAATTGACAAAATCCACACAGCGAAGATGTCCGCTCCATCTACAGGGACCAGGTAGCCCTGTGGGAGCTTCATTCTAAGGTGAGTATTTCATAATGAGCTAGTATGCGGTGAATACTAGCTCATTAAGCCATTGCCTTACAAGTTTTTTTTTTGTTCCGGTATACAACCGCTTTAATTGAACAAGCTGAAGTTAGCAGCTGATTGGCTACCATGCACAGCTGCACCAGATTTTGCAGTCTCCAGTTTTAGTTAATCAACCCCAATATTATGCTTTTCTTATATGAAAACAGATATGGCTATGTTCACATATTCATGCAGGCTATAGCTGACCAGGTACAGAGAAGCACTAGAAACAAGGATCTGGGAAAGCACAGAATGCTGTAGCACAGGGGTGGAGACAGGAGTGTATGGGTCCCTAGGAGGACTGGGGTGCTAGAACTCACTAAAACAGAGGGGTGACAGGATGTACAAGAAACACGCAGGTGCACTGGGTTGAAGGGGATATAGAAAGAAAAACAAAAACGAGGGAACAATTGTTGTCAAGCATATATGTAATACTGTGTTGCAACACTGTTTACCGATTAAAGTAGTTTCACTCTGGTCCCTATAACTCATATATATATATATATATATATATATATATATATATATACACACAAAAGACTCCTCACAAAGACTGTGAGGATAAGATCGCCATAGGAGTGATACAAAATATAATGTTCAGGTTCACAAAAACGAACGAAGATCCTTCAGGGCTGCTCGGTCCCCGCAGAGGGAGCTGCCATGTTCCCTCGGGGGATCCATGCATGCGAGAGCCCGTGTTTCCGGCAAGGTTTTCGGCAAGGTTCGGCGCTATGCTCTGGGCCTGCTGGACATCACTGCGCATGCGCTGTGACGTCAGCGGCTGCTTACAGGGGGAATATCTCCTAAATGAATACAGGTTTAGGAGATATTCATTTTAGCTACAGGTAAGCCTTGTTATAGGCTTACCTGTGGGTAAAAAATACATTTTAGGGGATACAATCGCTTTAAGAATAAAAAGGATCATATAGATCCATCTCAAATAGAAATAGCGACATTAAATATTAGGCTTGGTTTATGCTTAAAGGGCATCTTAACAAAGTGACCCTACAGATATGGCAACCCTATGTCACGTATGTTAAGCATAAACCAAATCAAGTATTTAATGTCACTATTTCTATTTGAGATGGATCTATATGATCCTTTTTATTCTTAAAGTAAATATTTTTGTGAAACTGAACATTGCATTTTGTATCACTCCCATGGCTGTCTTATCCCCACAGTCTTTGTGAGGAGTCTTTAGTGTATATATGTAGGGGATGTAGGTATGCAGATGCAGTTGGAGTACAAGGAGTCTTGGATAGGCAAGATACCCATTGGCATCAATGGAAGGATCCAGCTCTCCAGCCCATACAGCTAAACTGATTGCCCTGAGAAGGGCCCAGACACAGACACAGACACATTCCCGTAGACACACTCCTAAACCTTGTGGACAGCCTTCCCAGAAGAGTTGAAGCTGTTATAGCTGCAAAGGGTGGGCCAAATTAATATTGAACCCTACGGACTAAGTGTCGTGTAACCAGCAAACATTTATGTCTTATCTGTTGCCTACCTTTGCTGCATCTGTCCAGGCCGGACCTCCCTCACCTGTGTGCTTTAGTAGGCCCTCAGCTGGTCTCCACCCCAGGCCTTAATTAGAAACAGGATATAATACCTGGCAGTGCAAGCCTGCATTGCTGATCAACATTTGTCCGTGTTTGGCTTGTGTGTGGTGGTTCCTATCTTTTGCTCTGAGTCTCCATGTACCGATCTTTGGCTTGTCTGACTATCCCTGCCTGCCTGCTACCCCGATCTTTGACTTGTTCTCTGTTCTCCTGTCTGCTTGTGGCCCTGACCCTTTTTCTAATACCTCTGACTATTCTTGCAGTTACTGTGCTGCTGCTTCCACTCTCCCCCCTGTAGCCAGCCGCGCGTGAGCTAGGGGACCCCAGGGTCCGCAAGCTGGATGCAGTTGCAGCCAAATCCATCCTCACCACCAGAATACCCACTGGCTCTTAGATTCCGTGCCCTAGGGAAATTGATGCACTAGCTCCCTGTGTTTCAGTGTCCGTGCTCCAGGGGGCCCTCTCCCCGTATCAGCCGGAACTCATTAGCAGCAGTCAGCCATTGGTCCACAACCTTGTAGTGTGCTACACAACCCTTGGTGTGATTTCCACTCCAGTGGTGTGCACCTGTCACCAGCCCTCAGGAGTTGTAACACTAAGACTGGGGTGCCATTAAAGTTCATGTGCGTGTAAAGGCAGACATCCCAATACTTTTGGTAATATAGTGTATATAGGAAAGTGCCATTTACCCTCCACTCTGTAGGTGGTGCTGTGTTGCTGTTCTGCTGTACATATGGAGTGGAGTATGGTAGGAAGAATGTTCCTTTGCAGACTCCAGAGGTGTCACCAGGGGAGCAGTTGTCTGACTGAACACTGTAACACTGGGTGACCTAGGCGGCTATCTTTAGTGTGGATAGTGCTAATAAAAAGCAGTGCCTCGCTGTATTTGGCACGCAGTTGCAAGTGGCTTGAGCAAGGAATGGAACCATTCTTGTTAGGGACAAAGAAATAGCCCTATCCTCTGGTCTCTGGTACTACCTCATAGGACCTGCACAGTTCTTCTATGTGCGGCTTGTGCCACCACTCCGCCTATCATCCAGTCTTCTTGCAGATGCTGCTCTAGGAATGTAGGTGATGTTGGTGAGATATCTTTAAGACTGAGGATCTCTGAATGTACTGCTAGCATTACTATAACCTCCACCTTCAGCATACCTGCACTGTGAGTGATACTGTGTTTGCTACTGCAACATTATCTGGAACTGGTACTTCAAGCGTTCTGCTGTTGCTTCAGCCACATTCTTAGTGCTAGTGTTGCTCAACTTGTTATCTGTTTTCCCTGCAACTCAACAAATATAATAAAATAAAATGATATCGACCATGAAGTGTATCTAAGCCCAAAAATAACAATGTTGTGTATTGTAGCTTACTAACAGAGTTGAGTGAACCTGAACTGTAAAGTCCGGGTTCGTACCGAACTTTGGGGTGTCCGTGACCCGGACCCAAACCCGGACATTTGAAAAAAAGTTTGGGTTCGAGTTCTGGGTTCAGGTATTTGATCACGCATGTTGAATAGCTGCAGGGCAGCCAATCAACAAGCGTTTTACTGGTTTTCCCTAGAAGCCATCACAGCCATGCCTACTAATAGCATGGTTGTGATTGGCCAGTGCATCATGTGACCCAGACTCTATATGAGGCTGGAGTCACTCAGTGCTGCATGTCACATGCTCTCTGGGTAGTGTAGGGAGAGGATGCTGCCGGTGCTGTGAGGGACAGATTGCAGATAGATAGATAGGTAGAGATTACTACTACTACTGCTTTTAGGGACAGATTGCAGATCTCATCCTGCATTACAGAACGATCTGACTGGAATAGGTAGAGTCTACTGCTTAGAGGGACAGATTATTGTTCTAAAAATCATCTCCTAGTTCTATAGGGTCAGGTTCCTGTTGTTGCTGTAAGGGACAGATTATTGTTCTAAAATGATTTTGCAGCCCTCTAGCACTTTCCAGGACTCTTTTACAGTCATTTTTGTGGCGAAAAGTTTGGGTCCCCATTGAATTCAATGGGATTCGGGGTCAAGTTCGGTACCGAACCCAGACTTTTTTCCGAAGTTCGGCCGAACCCTCCGAACCCGAACATCCACGGGTTTGCTCAACTCTACTTACTAATCCTTAAACAAGTCAACTATATTAGTGATAGCATTAGTTAGCTTGTTTTATAATATTTTTCCTGGTGATCTGGCCAGTTACACAATTCCTGTCTTAGGATGTCTGCACTCTGTATGGGCGAACAAGAGAGACACCTTTTAACAGTAGCATGGTAAATCTAGGGGAGAGGGTAGTGTTAGATCCACTAGCAGATTTAAATGAATTTGATTAAAGCCACACTCTGTCTCTGTATAACACCCCACTGGCTGTGATTAACAGTAGCATGAGCCGATGGCTCCCATTATGGTTTCAGCCAATGAGGAGGAAGAGACCTGGGAGAGCCGCTGCTCTTGTGCACATTGCTGAATTGAGATGGGGCTTGGGTAAGTATTATGGTGGTTGGGGGGCTTCTGCACACAGAAGATTTATTTACCTTCATGCATAGAATGTCTTGAGCCTTTGCAACCACGTATGTCTACAAATAAAATAAGGGGTTCTGATGATTCCTTCTCCCACATTTTACCCCTGTGCTTACCACAAAGAGATTCTCGCAGTACCTTATTTGCCACAGTTTGATGACAAACTACTATTGTATGTATAATTTGTAGTTTATGTAAAACATACTGCATGTGATATAATATGAATTAATGTTACTTATATTAATTTATTTGACTATTCATAGACTTACTTCTGATGCTCTCCTGATGAAGCAGGTTGCTTGACACCTGAAAAATGCCTTGTACACACTATTCAATTATCGGACAACAGAACGCCCGTTTTTTATTGGATGCTAGTCTCATGTTGAAAGTGAAGAGCGTACTAACAATAAGAACATTTTCATGCGACCGAACTCAATGTCAGAAGTGACGTAATGTTTTGAATATTTTTGCATTTTTTTTTCGTTTCTGAGCATGCGTTGTCTCGGTCGTACGTTTTTTTTCCGTACGAAAACCATACTAACGGAATGCAAATTGGGCATTATGTTGTCATAAAACAAAAATTTACTAGTCTGCACATCAGATTTTGTCTGACGAAAAATTAAAAGCGGCTGTCGAAAGGAGCATACTAACGGTAAGAATTTCGGACGACAGGCCGTTGAACGAAAATTCATGTCCGAAATTCGCATCGTGCCTACGGGCCTTATCTCTACTGAACTATCCAGACCTGCAATGCAAACATATTTCCGCATAATAATACCCTATGCATTTAGGATTGATTTAATTATACTGATGTAGCTGGTCAGTGTAAGGTTGAGGTGAAGCATGCAGAGGTGTTAAAGATAGTCCAACAAACAGATTTTTACAATGGAGAATCTTTTGTGCTTTTATAGTTATTTTAATATTCCAAAAAAACGTTGTTTTAATGTTATAATTGTGTGTTGTGTGGTACTGTTAAAGTCTAGTTTTCCAATTTGTGAAGCATATATATTCACTTTTGAATGTATTTACCATATTTTAGATTCTATTAACCCCACTTGTGGATCTTCGGTCTTTTCCATGACTCTAAACAATATGGGATATGCTACTGATTTAAAATCTCTTATGATTGATTGTTAGATTCTGCACTTTGGAAGCTTGAGGCATGACTAATCATAGAAAATCAAATACACCACAAATTGTAAACATTTAATAAAGGTTATACGATTGCTTTAATTTATTTTACTTTATTAGATTTATATTTTTACATACTGCAATCAACCTCAGGTCATTCCAGGAACAACAGCAGATTAAAAATCTATTTTATTTTAAAATAATTTTATGATTACATTTCTTAATATTTTCTGGTATACAGCAGGTTTGTTTTTAATGCCTATTTACAAAAAGTGCCATTTAAACATAACAATACTACTTCTGACTTGATTACATTTTTCATGTGCTTTATTGAAGAATATAAATCAGCTATTATCTCCTCTTTTACTGGTCTACTGTGAGAAAAGGAACTTTCATAGAGTTTTTTTTTCATTATTTTTGTAAGTTTATTTTTTTCCTAAAATACTTTTGTTTCCAAAATAATATTTTGAAAACCTATACACTGTTACATGTACTAGCAATTCATCAAAAATAAACCGCTATATACACTACTTGACCAAATGTTTGTGTAAAACTCACCATCACACATACATTATATAGTCAAAAGTACATGGACACTACTCCGCTAGTGGCTGAATGTTGACCATACTCGATAAAGAACTGCCAAAAATAGCTGTTTGTCGTTGCCTAGTTTCAGAGACCTTTGACAAGCCACAATCTACGCTAGAAGCCAAAAAAACAGGGTATGTGCATTTATAAATATTACTTATTTGTAGGCTTTAGTTAATTAACTTCCACAAGAGATCTGAGGGCTGTACAAAAGCTGTACCCTTATCTGAAATTAGGCATACCTGCATAGGTATCAGTGGTTACACCTTCGCGTAAAATGACTACAGCTGATATAAAGCCTGGTACACACTATCAGTTCTTCTTTGTTAAACTCAGTGGGCTGAACGAAAAAAAAAAGGAGGTGCTCTGGAGGAGATTGCTGTACTAACTATCTGATTTTAGTAGAGTGAACTCCCCGCTGACCTATTGTGTTCTGACAGTCCACCCCCCCCCCCCCCACCACCACCAGAACACACCAGTCAGCGTTCTCAGCTATTGGCTGACAGCACTGATCAGATGCTGGTGTCCAGCATGCCCTTTCAGCCAGCTTCTGTCGGACAGGCTGTTGTACACATGGGCCAAATGGCAGATGGTTTCTGTTGAACCTGCTGATACCGGCTGATATTTGGCCCATGTGTACCAGCTTTTGGGTCTCAGATTCAATTACACAATCTCCATACAAATCTTCTCTAGAAGTTAATGAGAAGGGGGCTGCACATGATTAAACAGCTTTGTCTGTGTTTAAATAAAAATAAACGTTTGCCAAAGAACCTATTTATGTTATGATTGTGTTTGTCTCCATGAAAGTTCATTATTTTATCTCTTACAGCATTAGCAAACATTTATGAAAGAACAAGTTTTAAAGACATTCGATGTTGTAGAGAGATTTAGGACTATGGGAAGAAATTAGTTATACCGAACTCACTTTTAATCAGAAATTTCTGGCAAACATAGTGTATATTTCCCAAACTTTAAAAACATACAGGTACATCCAAGTATGATTAAACAGAAATATTTAATATTACAAAGTGAACTTTATAATTCCATATTTCATTTTTACATCATTTTCTTTGGCTCAGTTCAACAGTTTACTAGGAATTATGGAGACTCCAGTAGGACAGTCCACAAACTGAGCAGTTTGTCATTGGTAGCCATCAGTATTTGAACAGATGGTTTGTGTAATGTGCATGCTTACTGCATGAGCAATGTTTGTCAATGCGATAAGTTTATGTGTTTGTTTTAGTTGGCTTTTAAAAATCTACTCATTTTATTCATTAACACAGTGACAAACTTTGTACAAAATATGTTTCCTTTAGCACATTCTACAAACTGGTATTTATGGTCGGTAATTTACTGCAATCAGAAAGGTTGGATTTTAGCCTTACTATGAAATGCGCATGAGAGATCAAGTGAATCACCAAAATATTTAGTTCTTTAATATATTAGAGACTATTTGTCCAAGTAAAAATATTCATTCTAAGAAAAATAAAATATAACAGTGTCTAAATGTCAGCTGTGATCGTGCCATTCATATTCTGGTCTGGAGTCTACAGTGAGGGAAAAAAAGTCACATGTCAAGTCGTTCCCCATTATTTCCAATGAGTACAATTCATATCTGTACGATTTTCAATTTGTGTCAACATCAAAGTAGTCCCTGCATTACTTTGGTCCAACTTTGATGCAACTTGAGGTCCATAGACTTCAATGTTAAACCCTCAAAGCTTCATGCAAATCGCACCTGAATAATATAGTAGACATGTGCAATTCGTTTAGTTCCGAATCGAAATTCGGACGAATTTTTAATAATTCGGAATTCGGATGCATCCGAATTTCCGAATTACAATAGTAACGATTTTG
>BLSH010272282.1:73426-85752 GCA_018402905.1 Glandirana rugosa | reverse complement strand
AGGAAGCAGGTTGCAAAAGCAGAGCGACCGTCCCCTAGACAGTACACCTGCTACTACCCACCGCACCCAGGGACCTAGCACACCAAAGGCAGCTCAAAGGAGTTCCCTGGCATGGCAGTTCTTCAGATAATGTGCTGACGACAAGACACGAGTGGTTTGAACGCTGTGCAATCAGAGCCTGAAGTGAGGCATAAATGTTCTAAACCTGAGCACAACCTGCATGACCAGGCATCTACATGCAAAGCACAACCTGCAGTGGAATAAGCACCTCAAAATCCAAGAAAGGTCTCAGGCTCCTCCTGCTTCCTCTTCTGCTGCTGCCTCGGCCTCTTCCTCCACCTCTACAGTGCCAGGGTCACCTGCCACCCAGCAAACAGATGATGTGACAGCAACGCCACCATGTCTGCCACCGTCCCCAAGCGTTTTCTCACGGTCCCATGGAAGCTTACAGCTGTCCATCTCCCAAACACTGGAGAGAAAGAGGAAGTACCCCCCTACCCACTCGCGATCTATGGCCCTGAATGCCAGCATTTTAAAATTCCTGGCCTATAAAATGCTGTCATTCCGTCTGGTGGACACGGACAGTTTTAAAAACCTGATGGCGGTGGCTGTCCCACAGTACGTGGTTCCCAGCCGCCACTACTTTTCCAGGCGAGCCATCCCTTCCCTACACAAACAAGTCGGGGACAAGATCAAGTGTGCACTGCGCAACGCCATCTGTGGAAAGGTCCACATAACCACTGATACGTGGACCAGTAAGCACGGGCAGGGACGCTATATCGTGCTAACTGCACACTGGTCAAATCTGGTGGCGGGTGGGCCTGAGGCGGATAGCAGTTTGGCGCATGTCCTTCCGCCACCGAGGATAGCAGGGCATTTCTCTTTGCCTCCTGTTGCCTCCTCCTCCTACTCCGTTTCCTCCTCCTCTACCACCTCCTCATCTGGTAAGCGTAACACCTTCACCACCAACTTCAGCACATCCAGGGTGAAATGACAGCAGGCTGTTTTAAAACTGATATGTTTGGGGGATAAACCTCACACTGCACAGGAGCTGTGGATGGGCATTGAACAACAGACCGATGAGTAGTTGTTGCCACTGAGCCTCACGCCCGGCCTGGTGGTGTGTGATAATGGGGGAAATCTCGTAGCAGCTCTGGGCCTAGGCGGTTTGACGCACATCCCTTGCCTGGCGCATGTGCTGAATTTGGTGGTGCAGAAATTGCTAAAAAACTACCCGGATATGTCAGAGCTGCTGCAGAAAGTGCAGGCCGTCTGTGCACGCTTTCAGCGTTCTCACCCTGCTGCTGCTCACCTGTCTGCGCTGCAGTGGAACTTCGGCCTTCCCACTCACCGTCTCCTATGCGACATGCTCACAAGGTGGAACTCCACCTTGCACATGCTGGAGAGACTATGCAAGCAGCAGCAGGCAATAGTGGAGTTTCAGCTGCAGCATGCACGGGTCAGTCGCTCTGTGGAACAGCACCACTTCACCACCAACGAGTGGGCCTCCATGCGAGACCTGTGTACCATATTGCGTTGTTTTGAGTACTCCACCAACATGGCCAGTGCCGATGATTCTGTTCTCAGTGTTACTATCCCACTTCTATGTCTCCTTGAAAAAACACTTTGGACGATGATGGAAGAGTATGTGGCACAGGAGAAAGAGGAGGAGGAAGAGGGGTCATGTCCACGGTTATCAGGCCAATCATTCACAAGTGGCTCGGAGGGTTGGTTCCTGCACCGGCATAGGCCAGGTAAAAAATTTTCAAGCCAGGGCAAAGTTCTGGAGGATGATGAGGAGGAGGAGGAGGAGGAACCGTGTTCACAGCAGGGTGGCACCCAACGCAGCTCGTGGGCATCACTGGAGCGTAGCTGGGGGGTATAAGGAGGACACAGATGTTACACCTCCCACAGAGGACAGCTTGTCTTTGCCTCTGGGCAGCCTGGCACACATGAGCGACTACATGCTGCAGTGCCTGTGCAACGACAACCGAGTTGCCCACATTGAAACTTGTGCTAATTACTGGGTGGCCACCCTGCTGGATCCCCTTTATAAGGACAATGAGCCATCCTTAATTCCTTCACTGGAGTGTGATCAGAAGATGCGCGACTACAAGCGCACGCTGGTACACGCGCTGCTGAGGGCATTCTCAAATGACAGTGGAAGCACAAGGCGAAGGCAGAGGAGGAGGAAGAGGTCGCCAATGCAGCTGTGGCACCGCCAGCACCTCAGAAGGCAGGGTTAGCATGGCCAAAATGTGGAAAAGCTTTGTCAGCAGCATGCCACAACAAACAGCACCACCAGCTGATAGGCAACGTCCTAGCAGGAGGCAGCATTTCAGCAACATGGTGGAACAGTATGTGTGCACACGCCTACACGTACTGACTGATGGGTCTGCCCCATTCAACTTCTGGGTCTCCAAATTGGGCACATGGCCTGAGCTTGCCCTTTATGCCTTGGAGGTGCTGGCCTGCCCTGCAGCCAGTGTATTGTCTGAACGTGTGTTTAGCACGGCAGGGGGACGTTATCACAGACAAGCACAGCCGCCTCTTTACAGCCAACGTGGACAAGCTAAAGTTTATTAAAATGAACCAGGCATGGATCCCACAAGACTTGTATGTACCTTGTGCAGAATAGACATTTATACCGGCTTCAATATTTTGGGGCTGCCCCAATTAGAAAAAAAAAACAAGCAAACAAAAAACAGTGTTGGCTACCTCCTCCTCCTCCACTTCCACCTACACTGCCATGGTCACCGCCTCCTCAAACTCCTACTCCACATCCACCTACTCCTCCATTTTTTTAATGTGATTTTAAGTTATTTCCCTATCCACATTTGTTTGCAGGGCACTTGTCCTACTCTTACCCACATTTTGCTTTCTTTTGCAGCCCTCTAGCCCTTTCCAGGACTTTTTTAGAGACATTTTAGTGCCCAAAAGTTCGGGTCACCATTGACTTCAATGGGGTTCGGGGTCAAGTTCGGGTTAAGTTCGGGGCCAAACTCGAAATTTTTCGCGAAGTTCTGCGGAACCCGAACATCCAGGTGTCAGCTCAACTCTACTTGTAAGTGAATGTTTGCTGTTGTGTCGTCAAGCTAAGTGCGAAATCTGGATTAAGGCGCAAGGGCGTCAGGGGACCAGGTGAGGTTAAAAATGTCAAAATCTTTACTAGCCTATCTGAATATCCCAAGGGACGTCCCTATTAGAGGGTGGAGTATCAAGTTGTTCGGCATGATTCTCAAGGAATCCAGGGTGAAAAAATACCTGGGATGTCAGCTGTGGGGTTTTCCAATGCTACCCAGTCTTTGTTATCCGCATGACAATGCCAGTCTATAATATGTGTAATGTGGGAAGCATAGTAATAATATTTAAAGTTTGGAAATCCCACTCCCCCTGCTTGTTTAAACCGTGTGAGTAGCTGCAGTTTAATGCAAGGTTTCTTGGAGGCCCAAAGATATCTTCTTAGCATGGCCTGGAAAAAACTTGTTGGAATGGTTATCGGTATGGTTTGACACAGATACAATACCTTTGGCAATATCGTCATTTTTATTATCGCTGCCCTCCTGAACCATGAGAAATATTTCAAGATCCATTTTTCAAGGTCCTTATTTATATTTTGTAATAGGGTTTTAAAATGTGTACATGGATTTCAGGTCTGGTGTGAGCCGAACCCCTAGGTACTTAAGGGCTTTTTCTTCCCACTTAAAGGTGCAATTAGCATGTGTGCTAGTCAGGGCATTCTTTTTTAGGGTCAAATTTAGTGTCTCAGATTTGTTACGGTTGATTTTAAAATTAGACATATAATCATAATTGCTAAAATCCTTACATAAATTGGGTATAAGTATATGTGGCTGAGAGATGAAAAATAGCACATCATCTGCATAGGCTGCTGACTTATAAGTTCTATCACCAACCCGAAACCCATGTATAGATGTAGAGGTTACTGTTCTTATTAACGGTTCCAATGTTACAATGAAGAGCAAGGGTGAGAGGACACCCTTGTCTCGTTCCATTAAAAATTTTAACTGGGTCGGAAAGGGTATTGTTAATCTTCATATAATAGGAAATGGTGCAGCGCTAAGAGAATATAGTAGATAAACAATAACAGTAATAATAGTTCATCAATAGCATCAGTAGACGTTTCAGAATTGTACATAAATCCAATGATTGAAAGGAATAGTGGAAAGCTGTCACCGTCACCGCACACACTGACTCTTACCCCCTAGGGTGGACCCTTATTACAGGGGTCTTATGCGCATGAAGCAAAAAAACATTCCGTGGGTATTGAGACCCACTCAATGATCAAAAGGGCCAAGAAGGGCAAAATATGTGCAGATAAGGGGAGCCATAAATTAGCTGAGAGCGGGTCGGATGAGAGAAGTGGGTTTGGTGGAAGCTGATACAGAATGATTTTTTGCTTCATGCGCTTAAGACCCCTGTAATAAGGGGGTAAGAGTCAGTGTGTGCGGTGACGGTAGAAACGTCTACTGATGCCATTGATGAACTATTATTACTGTTATTGTTTATCTACTATATTCTCTTAGCGCTGCACCATTTCCTATTATATGTCTACATTGCGTTCAACAGTGTTTGTGTCAGCTGCTCTCTTAAGTTCCAACATTTGAATTTGAATTTGTACAATTTTAAGTTGTGTGGGTTCTGGCGCAGCAATATTCCTGTTTTATTGTTAATCTTCAGTTTAGTTTTTGGGTACTGGTATAGCATGGAAATCCAGGAGATCATATGAGGCTATAAACCTATGTGGGAACATGTTGCAAAAAGGGAATCCCAGGAGACTATCAAAAGCTTTTTCTGTGTCCGTAGACAACAGCATGCCCTCAAAGTCATCGGAATGTGCCCTATGTATAAGATTTAAAGCTTTCGTGACATTGTCCCTGGCTTCCCTGCCAGGCATAAAACCCACTTGTTCCAGACCTATCAGGGTATTTAATAAGGGACACAATCTGTTCACTAAGGCCTTAGCAATCAGTTTGAGGTCAAGGTTTAAAAAAGATATTGGACGATAGTTGGTGAAGTCTGATTTGTCTTTGTGTGGTTTGGGGAGGACTGTGACATGGACCATCAAAAATTATTCTGGTACCGCTTTCGGGTCCTTAAAACGGTTAAGTGATTTCAGCAAATGTGGTATCAGAGTTTGGGGAGACCACTGTTGGTTAGGTAATCCTGTATAATTTCTGTTCGGGTGCCCAAAAGATCTGCAGGTTTGTGTGGGGTTGTAAATGGTACAATTCCAAATAATATGCATGGAATTTGAGCAATTTTATCAGTTTCGTAGGTCAGTTTCCAATCTTTAGTTTTATGGAATGTATATTTGTAGTCCATTGTGAATTTTCAGCGCCCTTGCAAGGAATTTGCCTGATTTGTCTCTGTATTCATAATAAAAACTTTCTTCAGGAACAGAGTTCTTTTTGCTTTAAGGTCTAAAATGGTTTGCAGGGATTTTCTCAATTCCTGAGGTTCGGTTGCCATGCAAAGTGCCAATGATTGTTTCTGTTGTATCCTATCTTTTTTAACAAATCATTTATTTTCTTATCTGCCACACATTTTCTTTTGGCCCCAAGCTTATCAATTCCCCCCCTCACTACGCATTTATGGGCTGCACAGACAGTCACAGGTGAGAGGTCTTCAGTACTATTGGTGGCAAAATAGGACCTTATCACTGTGGCTATATGTTGTTGTCTCACCTCATCAGCCAGTTTTGAAGGGTTAAGCCTCCAAGTGCACCCTTTATTGTGTAATATTGGCATTGTCAAAGATAACAAAATCTGTGTGTGGTCCGAGAATGTTTTGATACCAATCTCAGCATCTGTCATTCATGGTAGGTCCCTCTGTGTTATGAAAACATAATCGATCCTAGTGAATTTGTTATGAAGGGATGAAAAAAAAGTGTAATCTCCTTCTGATGGATTAGCTATTCGCCGCGTGTCCACCAATGTGAGATGTGCTAAAAGAGATTTTATTTTACATAATTTCCTATATGATAAGCTGGATTTCTGATTGGATGTATCTGCAATGGGTTTAAGGGTGTATTAAAATCCCCTCCCAATAATAAACAGTCAGCGGCAAACCCTTTTAGCTCCTCCATCATATGTTGACAAAATGTGATATGTGCAGAGTTGGGAAAATACACATTGGCCAAAGTAACGGGTTTCTCTGCCCATTTTCCTTTGAGGAAGAGGTATCTACCATTAGGATCTACATGTTGCTGAGTGATGTCTATGCCTGGATCCCTATGGAGGAGAATAGTAACGCCTTTTGATTTTGAGAGGTGGTTAGTTGCGTGGAAAGCTTGTGGGTATCGTTTGCTATGTAGTTTAGGTATTGCTCCAATTTTAAAGTGGGTCTCCTGTAAAAGTACAATTTTAGATTTTACCCTGTTCAATTCCCTCAGCAGCGAGACTCTCTTTTCAGGGATACTCAGACCCCCTACATTGTGGGAAAAGAGAAAAGGTAGCTTACCTAATGTGGAATAGGACATAATTAATTAACAAATGTGACTGGGAGGTGTCTCCTAGACTTCAAACACAAAAACCACCAAGAGAGAGTTAGAGGAGAAGAGCGGTAGAAGGAAGAAAAAAGAAAAAAGGTCCATAGCGGAGTAAACTTGCTCCAATCAAAGAGGAATTGTAACTGTCTCTTCCAGGTAATCAGGGGAGAATGATACTGGATAGGTTTGCCAGCCAAAAAGGAAAGCAAATACTACCTGGAAAGGTGGTAGGAGGTGATACGTACGGAACCGGTTATATTAAACTATAGATTCTAACCGTATTAACACATTCAGTGGGTACATAGCACTTCCCGCGACCGTAGCAATCAAAATGTCTCAAGTGGAAACAACATGTAAATCTAACGTTAACTTCCAGCCTAGTACAAAAAGAAAAAAAGTACACGTATTATAAGGCAAGTCAGCATATTATTACTTATCATTAATACGTTCTGACACCGGTAAACCGTGGACCTTGTGGCCTCTGTAACAGCAACATCAATAATGAGTTAAATTAACTAAACCAGATGAGTCATAAAGCTGAAAGATCAAAGATGGTGTTATGTGACCAAACAAAATTTCAGCACATAATTGCAGCTGAATTGTAAAAGACATGGGTGACCTCAGTGGCGTCCGCCTCATGTCTTCCACTCATCAGGAGGACTCCGTTTACTAGATGCATGCTCTAGATTAGTTAAGATATCTCACATGTGTTGCCCATATATTCCTGAGAAAAGAAAAAAACACATTGAAAAAATGTTTGAGTTCATATCCCAGCTCCAAAACAGGTGTGCTTGACAGTTCCATCCAGGCCCAACATGTGATTGAATATCCAACAGGTAAATAAGTGTCTGGGTCATTTTGTGTCTGCGGCATGCTGTGTCCACAGTATAAGATCACCTTTAGATGGATTAGTATAAAAAAGAGATCATAATGTCCCTGTAATCCAATTTGTGGAACGAAGATCGATAGGGAAGCTTTAAAAGTCTTGCAGTGCCTCCGTCACTAGGGAAGGGATCGCTTGAATTTTTAGTGGGGAAAGCACCAGCAGTTGTCCTCAGCGAGTCAAAATAAGGAATGTGAGGAATAGAAATTGGAGGCTATAAAGAGTTAGTGAGGTATATTTGGCTGCATATAAATTTGGCAAACTAAAAAACACCAACAAAACAGCAACAAAAACAGCCAGGTTGCTATCACTGTAACTTCCAATGCATTCCCTCCAGTGTGGTCAAGGATTTGACCTCATTAAAGTGGTAAGGGGATGTCCTATTCGGCTCAAGTGTATTCTCTATTTTTGGATCCTTGGGCTGCATGTGGAGAGTTTCCGGAGTTGGGGCCTGTTCGTTTCCCATACTTTGTCTTCTTGGAGGAAGGTGATTTAGTGGGAGATGTATGGGGAGAATGTGGAGGCATCAGGTTTTGGAGTGGCGCGCAGAACTCCTGATACCATTGCAGTAGATCAGTCACTGGTAAGTGCAATTGTTCATCAAAGGAAGGTATGGCATCAGGCATTTTCAAATAAAATTGCTTTCCTCTGAAGGTAGCATTCAGAGCAGACAGAAATTGCCAACGATAGGGTATTCCCTTTTCCCGGAGTTTATCCAGCAACGGACATAATGCCGGTCTGTTTTGCAATGTGATTGGTAACAGGTCTTGGTATAAAGTAATGGTTTGGTCGTTGAAGATTATTTGGTCATTTTTCCTGGCCATATTGAGGATTTCTTCTTTAAGTGGAAAGCTCTGGAGGCAGAAAATTATGCCCCTAGGTGGGATTTTATATGGTAGTTTTAAGGCCCTTCGGGGCCCTGACAAAGCAATCTCAGTATCTTTTGGTCAGTCCAGCAATTCGTTAAATGTCGCCTGTAATATAGGCTTAATCCCTGTGGGCTCTATGGATTCGGGGATCCCCCTTATTCTTATATTTTGTCTCCTACCCCTATTGTCCAAATCCTCTAAATGCCTGTTCATGAGGATAAGATGTGTGGCGTGTGAGGAAACTACAGATTCCAGATGTCCACAGCCCTATCTCTCTTAATGTCTGCACGTTCTGTAGCAGACATACGTTCAGTTAAGGAGAGAATGTCAGATTTCAGCTCTGTAATTGCACTTGAAAAAGTGTTCTTGATGTCAGCTGCAATAGTGTGCATTTCTGAGAGCTGTGGAGGGTGGTCAGTGTGAGCAGATTCTCTTACCAGCTCCTCCGAAGCTGTCATGGAGTCGTCACTGTGATCTGACTAGTGTCCCTAGGGTGCCATCTTGGTTACAGCCTGGCGCGGGACTGTGATCTGAATATCTCCGAGATATTCCAGGTTTCAGGCGTAGAGAACAATTGTGAAGATCGGGGCCCCGGTGTGGATTTAGTATTCTTGCTCGGTTTGCCCATCGTGAGCGAATTCCGGCTGGAAGGTATAGAAACGGCAGCAGGTATGCAGAGCTCCTTTAATCTGATGCCATTACCGTTGCACGCTAAGCCACGCCCTCCTTTTCTGATGTTTTTTTGAAGCTATTAAACAATATTCTTTCAGCTGTAGGTTAACCACTTCAGGCGCAGAAGGATTTACCCCCTTAATGACCAGGCCATTTTTTGCGAAATGGCACTGCGTCACTTTAACTGACAATTGTGCGGTCATGCGATGTTGTACCCAAACAAAATTGATGTCCTTTTTCATCCTACAAATAGAGCTTTCTTTTGGTGCTATTTGATCACCTCTGGGTTTTTTTTTGGCGCTATAAACAAAAAAAGACTGACAATTTAAAAAAAAAAAACAATATTTTTTTACTTTCTGCTATAATACATATCCAAAAAAAAAAGTATTGATCAGATTAGGCCAATATGTATTCTGCTACATATTTTTGGTAAAAAAAATCCAAATAAGCGTATATTGATTGGTATGCGCAAAAGTTATAGCGTCTACAAAATAGGTGATAGATTTATAGACTTTTATTTTTCTTATTGTTTTTATCGGTAATGACGGTGATCTGTGATTTTTAGCAGGACTACAGCGGACAAATCTGACCCCAAGAGACACTTTTTTGGGGACCAGTGACATTATTACAGTGATCAATGCTAAAAAATTGCACTGATCAAGATATAAATGACACTGGCAGGGAAGGAATTAACACTAGGGGGCAATCAAAGGGTTAACTGTGTTCCCTGAGTGTGTTCTAACTGTGTGGGGGATGGGCTCACTGGGACAACACAGAGATCACAGTTCCTGATCACTAGGAACAGCAGATCTCAGTGTTGCCTCCTGTCAGAACGGTGATCCGCCTTGTTTACATAGGTAGATCCCCGTTCTGCCTCTCTGTGGAACGATCTCAGGTGGCCGGCGGACATCTAGTCCGCCAGACCCGCGGGCGCGCTCCTGTGGTCTTGGTCACCATGCTGCAGCTCAGTTTCAGGGTCTTGGCAATATTCTTATAGCGTATGCCATCTTTATGTAGAGCAACAATTCTTTTTTTCAGATCCTTAGAGTTCTTTGCCATGAGGTGCCATGTTGAACTTCCAGTGACCAATATGAGAGTGAGAGTAATAGCACCAAATTTAACATACGTGCTCCTCATTCACACCTGAAACCTTGTAACACTAATGAGTCACATGACACTGGGGAAGGAAATTGGTGAATTGGGCCCAGTTTTCACTCAGGTGTGTACTCACTTTTGTTGCCAGCCGTTTAGACATTATGGCTGTGTGTTGAGATATTTTGAAGGGACAGCAAATTGACACTGTTATGCAAGCTGTACACTCACTACTTTACATTGTAGCAAAGTGTCATTTCTTCAGTGTTGTCACATGAAAAGATAGAATAAAATATTTACAAAAATGTGAGGGTTTTACTCACTTTTATGAGATACTGTATCTGCTTTGCAGAGAATTGTGAAAGATATACAGTGCCTTTGTTATGTTACAACCAAAAACTTAAATGTATTTTATTGGGATTTTATGTGATAGACCAACACAAAGTGGCACATAATTGTGAAGTGGAAGGAAAATGATAAATGGTTTCCAAAATGTTTTACAAATAAGGGGGCGTGGAATGGCTGCTTGAATCCCGTGCTCCACTCCAGAGCCGTGATATAGCAGTAACACACAGCGATACAGCCTCTCTCCTCACTCCGTGCAGTGAGGGGACAGCAGGGGGATGAGAACCGACATGTCAGGGAATCCGCCGCCAAAACCACGCCATTTGACCCAGTACTTTTCCCTCATGGAGCCCCACTCTGGACAAGATGGCGCCGGCTGCAGCACTGAATCACCCACTACAAGCGGCCAGCTAAATCAAGCACAAAACTATCTACACCAACTCTTCACCATGTTGCTCCCTGATCTCTCTCCCCATGCTTATCGACAGAGCACACAGGATCGCAAAACCAGAACATCTACCCACATAGACCCCCAGGGACGTCCTTGCCAGAATCCACTTCTTTCACATAAAGGAGAAAAATCTTCACATGGCCAGAAATCTTAGGCCTTTACCAGTGCCTTATGCCAAACTATCATTATAAAACATAAAACATAAAACACTGCGCTAAGTAACAATAAATAAAATTAATGAAAATAAATAAACAATATATCAGTGCAAAGTGCAAACACAGAGTTAGCTGCTGCTATAAATATAAATAAGATGAAAGTAAAACAGTCACTTGTAGTCCAAGGATCTTAGCAGCGGTAATTTTTCACCCATATATCACATAGGCATTCTGTGAAAACGTTCATATATAAAAAATCAATTGTGTATAAAGTGCTAATGCTGTATATAGTCCAACTTGGTGCAAACAAAATCATCAAGTGAGTCCACTCTGATCATTCCTCCGCCTGTGTCACCACGTGCAAATAAACACACTGGAGCTCACCAGAACCATAAGGTAAATCAGTATATCTGCATCAAAGCATCCCCAAGCCTCCTCCTTAAGCAAGAATCCCTGGGATCAGAACAGCATATCCAAGTCCTCTCCAGCTCCGACATTCATAAGGGGGGCAAGCAGATAAAAGCCCTCATAGTGTATCACTTTTAAAAAAACAGCTTTTATTCTTTAAGATTTGCACTTACATCTGGTTAAACTCAACAGTCATCTGTAGCATATGAGCAGTAATTACCGAACCGCGATCGGGTGCCTTCTCCTCTCACGAGCCCGCGTCACTCACAGTCGCTTCCTAGCTCCGTCTGGGTCGACTCTTGTGATCAAGTCGGAAGTGATGAAATGCGTCAGAGGCGTGGCCACACGGCGACCCAGACGGAGCTAGGAAGCGACCGTGAGTGACACCGGCTCGTGAGAGGAGAAGGCACCCGATCGGTCGTGGTTCAGTAATTACTGCTCATATGCTACAGATGACTGTTGATTTTAATCAGATGTAATTGCATACCTTAAAGAATAAAAGCTGCTTTTTTAAAAGTGATACGCTATGAGGGCTTTTATCTGCTTGCCCCCCTTATGAATGTCGGAGCTGGAGAGGACTTGGATATGCTGTTCTGATCCCAGGGATTCTTGCTTAAGGAGGAGGCTTGGGGATGTTAACACATATTTCACGATCACGACATATATCAGGTTGAACCACGTTTGTTTTAGTAGTTCACTCAGGTGAGACTAGTAAGGAGGTGGACACAGTGGTGCACGTTTATTTGTGTGACCTCGAGTGGTCCTGGTATTCTATTTAGTCGTATAGACGTAGTTTCGTAGGGGTTCGGAGGAGGAATTCGTTCTTAGGGACCCTAGTCTTGTCGTATAGGTTCAGGAGAGGTCGAGGCTGTAAGTATTCCCCCCGTTCGTCTATTTTCGGGAGTATCGCATAGTGAAAATTTTTTCGTCGAAAATAAGAAAT
>BLSH010272282.1:58758-72642 GCA_018402905.1 Glandirana rugosa | reverse complement strand
GTGATATCATATCAGTGATATAATATCACTGTTCTTCAAACATCTGCAAACTGTGTGTGAAGAGCGAAACCATATGCCTGTTCTTCTCTATGCTGTAGTTTCACACACAGATTCCAGATGTTTGAAGAACAGGTGTATGGTTCCTCCCCGGTTTTAGGTAAAGTGTTCTAAACTATTTCCAGATTTGTGAAGAACAGATGTTGACTTATTAGCGGCTATAATAAAAGTGACACAGACTAAACAGATGTGTGAAGAACAGATATTGACTTATTAGCGGCTATAATAAAAGTGACACAGACTAAACAGATGTGTGAAGAACATATGTTGACTTATTAGCGGCTATAATAAAAGTGACACAGACTAAACAGATGTGTGAAGAACATATGTTGACTTATTAGTGGCTATAATAAAAGTGACACAGACTAAACAGATGTGTGAAGAACAGATGTTGACTTATTAGCGGCTATAATAAAAGTGACACAGACTAAACAGATGTGTGAAGAACAGATGTTCTGTTTGCAGAACAGATGTGCACTTATTCACGGTTTCATTAAAAGTGACACATAGACTTTAAATAAGTTTGCAGAACAGATGTGCACTTATTTCCGGTTTCATTTAAAGTGACACACAGACTTTAAATAAGTTTGCAGAACAGATGTGCACTTATTCACGGTTTCATTAAAAGTGACACACAGACTTTAAATAAGTTTGCAGAACAGATGTTCACTTATTCACGGTTTGATTAAAAGTGACACACAGAATTTAAATAAGTTTGCAGAACAGATGTGCACTTATTCACGGTTTCATTAAAAGTGACACACAGACTTTAAATAAGTTTGCAGAACAGATGTTCACTTATTCACGGTTTCATTAAAAGTGACACACATACTTTAAATACAATTGCAGAACAGATGTTCACTTATTCACGGTTTTATTAAAAGTGACACACAGACTTTAAATAAGTTTGCAGAACAGATGTTCACTTATTCCTGGTTTCATTTAAAGTGACACACACATTTTGCAGAACAGTGATATGGGTTCTCCCGGCTTATTTATACTTTTTTGACACAGTTTGAAGATGATTTTAGAACATTTCTATGGCCTCTACCGTTAATTAATACTTTTCAGAAACATTTTGAAGATGATCTCCATTTTTGCTTTTTTTATGTTTTTATTTTTTAAAAAATATTTAAAGTTATTTCCCTGTCCCCATTTCTTTGTAGGTCACTTGCCCCACCCTTACCCCCACTTCCTTCCTTTTGCAGACCTCTAGGACCTTCCAGGACTATTTTACAGCCATTTTTGTGCCTAAAAGTCCGTGTCCCCATTGATTTCAATGGGGTTCGGGGTCCGGGACAAAGTTCGGGTTCTGTCCGGACCCGAACCCGGACTTTGTCCAGAAGTTCGGCCGAACCAGCAGAACCCGGACTTCTAGAAGTTCGCTCATCTCTACTGAACGCCTATGATATATAAGGTGTGAAAAATTAGCACTGCTAAGATCCTTGGACTACAAGTGACTGTTTTACTTTCGCCAAACTTTGATCTATCACCAGCCACTATGGAGCTACACAGAGCATACGCACCGGTCACTTCAATACTGCAAGAAAATAAAATCACATATCGATGGGGATACCGTACTAAGCTTCTAGTTACCTACCAGCATAAAACTATACCAATTTAACCCCTAAGGGTGGCTACAAAAACCTGACCAACTGGGGTCTACTACCCATCTCAGCGACCTCCCGTCCATCATGCAAATAGGCTGCCTCACCTTCTCCTCCTCAACGCCAACCAAAACAAATGGACAAAGGCTAACAGGTACCTTCAGGTTGCTTGTCCCCAACATGGATATATCCTGCTTGGGCGAACTGATTGAATTCCACTTCTCCCTCAGGTAGTTAGTGTGCCAAGCACACTCAGTTAATACTTACCTTGTTATAACTATTCTACTACACTTTACACGAATCTCTGTCAATCATCTTTCCTGTCAAAAACGTAATCTGTTTAGTCTGAACGAGTATTACCTTTACAAGGACTATTTGTCATTTAACCATCTTGAACTATACAATATAGAGTGTTACATCTGGATAAAGACTGTTGTTATATCAGACGAAGACTTCTCTAGGTTGCTTTTTTTCATCACTAATGGTTTAATAGACGCAGTGTAATGAGCATTTAGTACACTGAGATCTTTATATGTATATACCATTGCATTATCAATAACCAGTATGCATTGCGTGTGCTGGTACTTATTATGTTCGGTTGAGCGCAGCTTATGTTTACTAACTACGTCTATACCTACTGCTCCACCTCCTAACCAATGGCAAAAAGCACTGTCATTGCCCTCAAAACTCTCTCATTGTATCACACACACTGGGAAACATTACAAAAATGATTCCAACGTTGGTACTACACGTCTACCAGACTTGCCAAGATATTCTCTCATACGTCTCAACTTTGTTGGAGGAACTGTGGCTTCCCTTAAACTTTTCCACATCACCCACATAAAGCCTGCTCCAATCAATCGTTGCATAGCAATAAATCTAACCTCACTTGATTTCCTTCTTGGACTAGAAATTCCACACTGTAGCTACTCATATTCTTATAGCGGCTCGACTGGCGCTAGCAAGGAAATAGAAAAACTTGCAACCTCCAAACGCCCAGGATGCAATTGCAATACTGAACAATATTCTTGCACTGGGATATGGCTTCTCCAGAGCCACACTTACCACTGAAACCTTTTACAGGAACTCGGACCCATGGCTTAAAGACCCTAGAAGTATCCAGCCAGAATAACTGTCCAAATATCATGGTTCTGTAACATTGTTTGCTTTCATAACTTAATCCTCATCAGCCAGCTGGCAGCACACACACACACTGCAGCATTGTGTGCTTAATAATATAACTATAGACTAACCTGACACGTGTGTCCACCTGCCACCCACAACTCATATATGTAACACAGGTTCAGAGTTATTTACAAAATTCCACATCATTTTAACATTTGCAGATGTTAAAGCAAAACAAGCTTTAAACATCTCACGGAGCACTGTTCAATCTACCATCCAAAAATGGAAAGAGTATGGCACAACTGCAAACCTACCAAGACATGGCCGTCCACCTAAACTGACAGGAGAACATTAATCAGAGAAGCAGCCAAGAGGCCCATAGTAACTCTGGATGAGCTGGAGAGATCCACAGTTTAGGTGAAAGAATTTGTCCACAGGACAACTATTAGTTGTGCACTCCACAATTCTGGCCTTTATGGAAGAGTGGCAAGAAGAAAGCCATTGTTGAAAGAAAGCCATAAGAAGTCCTTTTTCAGTTTGAGAGAAGCCATGTGGGGGACACAGCAAACATGTGGAAGAAGGTGCTCTGTTCAGATGAGACCAAATTTGAATTTTATGGCCTAACAGCAAAACGCTATGTGTGGCAGAAAACTAAAACTGCACATCACCCTGAACATACCATCCCCACCGTGAAACATAGTGGTGGCAGCATCATATTAGCTGGTCAGAGTTGATGGGAAGATGGATGGAGCCAAATATAGAGCAATCGTAGAAGATTTTGTTAAGTATGCAAAAGACTTGAGACCGGGGCGGATGTTTACCTTCCAGCAGGACAACGACACTAAACATACAGCCAGAGTTACAATGGAATGGTTTAGATTAAAGCATATTCATGTGTTAGAATGGCCCAGTCAAGTGGTTGCCTGGAGGGAGGTGCGGAGGTTGCTGAGGCTACCCTTGAATATATCTGGCCATCTTACCATCAGGGGTAACCCCATGTTCCTTCCTTCTACCATCTACACAGGCTTTAACTACTGGCATACGCATGGCCTCACCACCCTTGCTCCCCTATATTGTGGCAAACCAGGAGAATTCAAATCCTATCAGGTTCTCTCACATTAATTTTCTCTGCCACCATCCCATGCTTTCCATCACTACCAATTGTTCAGCTACCTATGAACTTGCCATGGACTTAAAACAGATCCCCTTCAAAAATCCTTTCTTGATGTAGTGCTCCAGAGAGACGATTATTCCATCTCCAGTCTCTAATCCCACCTCATTACGCATCAGTCGGACATATATCACCTCGCTCCATTAAAGAAATGGTCCTCCATCTTCAATGGCACTGAACTTCCGGAAAAAATCTTGCAAAGCCATCGCCAAATCCACAAACTCACTGCCTCAGAGACCTGGAGGGAAACTCAATTTAAAATCATTCACAGAGCATACTATCCATTTCACATCAACAGCACAGAACCTACCCAAGCACAGTGTCCTTGGTGCTCTCTATCCCACCCCACACTATTGCATTGTTTATGGGAATGTCTGGCAATATCTGCATACTGGGACTCAGTGCTGACTTATATCTTTAATGTCAGCAAGACTTGTCTGCACAAAGACTCATTATTGTGCTTATTCGGATGCGACACACCAGCCTCCCCTTCCTCATCGACAGGACTCCCCATTCCTACACAACGGTCTCATATGTGCTTATTAGTGGCTCACAGAACGATCATGTGCCACTGCATCAAATCATCTCCACCATCCCTACAGGCTGTGAAGCGTATAATTAATATAACTAAGAGTTATATATATGAGTGCAGCGCTATTTGTAATTAAATCAAGTGCAAACAACAGATGCTAATTAAATACAGTACATACATCCATAAAGTGCAAATAAATATATCCTCCTTGTAGAATGACTACATAAGTGCAAAGTGATGCATTAATAAAGTGCAACAGAATTCATTCATAGAGTTCATACAATAGTCCATATAATACAGTCTTGATAGTTTATCCTGCTCTCCACATCAGTTGCATAAATTATCAAATTAGTAAGTTGCAGCTACGTATAGCGATAAGCACACAACACCCTGTGCCTGTCAACAGATGTGCCCTCACCTCCTGGTCATTATTAAAATGCCTTCAAATATCCTCCTTTGAGCAGATTAACAGACACCAAGATATCCTCCTCTTCATATATTGCACACCATTTTCTCCTCACTATACCCAAACCCCTTAACCTCCTTCAGAATCTTCACCAAAGGCTCGATGAGGATCATGCAAAATGATATTACACCAACATCGTGTAATTCCGTTTAACATCAGGGTTTATTAAAAACTTACAATAAAATACACATATACTCAGCAGTGGGATAATTCAGGTCCCTCCTATCCCTGAGATCTGCAGCTCTCCTGGGTCAGAAACCAGATTCCTCACTTGCTCTCCACCTCTGAGTATAATATCCTCACTCCTCAGAATGTTCACCACAACCCGTCCATCGACCTGGTTAGCCCCTCCTACCAGTTTCGTTACCTCACGTAACTTTGACTGGGAGATCGTGCACTACTCTCGCTTTTCCACATAGAAAGACTGGACACCATTGTTCTACAGTTTCACTCTACTACTCGGTTCTTTGCCAGGTGGCGCAAATACATAGATTCAACATTCACTACGGGGGAATTATCATCTATCATTCATCCATTCAGACTGGTACTTGAAACGGGATATTGCTAACTCTCTGGGCAAACTCAAAATATCTGATCAGTTTAATCATCTCAACTCCTTGACACTCTAAACTTTTCCCATCATTATAAGACTGCTAACAGGCCTCATTCTCCTTGTCCAGGCAGCCCTGTCTATTAATTTTGACACTATGGGGTTTATTTACTATAGCGCCATGGGGGAACAAATGGTCACAAACAATTAAAATCCCTAGAAAACGACTAAATCTAGTCAGAAAAGGTATTCACTAAAGCCCTAAGGGAGAAAATAGTCCCAGAATCAAGTTCACTATAGCACCCAAACAGCAGTGACTGTCTAATAAACTAGTCGTGGTAAAAGCAAGGGAATTGCACATGGGAATAATGTTTGGAGCATGGTATGATCACCTAAATTGTGCTAAAATATGCAGTATATTATTTAAAGATAATCTGCTTTTAAACTGTGTGAAAAAGTGATTTCTACACTGAAACATCTTAAAAAGTCTGAGAAGAGATAAATTCTCCGTCTCCTTAGTCCTAGGCACAGAGCACAGCTGAGCACAACTGAGCATGCTCAGTCACAAAACAACTCTCAAAATAACTCTCATGGAGTAATTCCTTGCGTAGTTAGTAAATACCAAACTGAGAGTTATTTTACATACATTTTTTGGGAGTGAAGATGAGAGTTATTTTGCCAAGTGCAAGTTTCTGACATTCATTCTAATGGTACAATTGTTACTTTATCTAACAAATCCATTTCATGTTGAAAAGAAATGTATCTTTCTCTCAAATAAATTGTCCTGGCAACAATGTTGCACATTTGATAATCTATTTTGTTTTTAAGAATGCTACAATGTGAAATCTCTTCATGTTTTGTAAATATTTTTTTTTATCGGTCAATTTCACTTTGCTGCTGTCCATGTCACAAAAATATTTCCCCAAACTCACACAGATGTCTTTAAAACCACAAACAATACTATTGCTTATGGAAATTTAAAATTAGTCCCATTTTTTTGTATTCTTTTCAAATGATCCTAATTTGAGCCCCAAAAATGTGATATGTGTACCAACATCAGAAATAAAAATTTCACCAAAAATCTGAGGATAACTTATTATAATAATATATATATTTTTTTATTATATAATAATTTATTTTATAATAATTAATATATTCTATGCTCACGCAGCAAGAACCACCAAAAATCACAGATTAAATTTTAGAAGATTTACTCCTGACTAATGTAAGTCCTGTATATTCCTAGACATGCTTTATCTGTGTATTTATATGTAGGAGGACTTGCTGTATGTAAGCCCTGTGGTTTAAAAGGTAGCAGTTCTGTCTACCATTGCAGATGTCCTGGGTTTGATTCTCAAGCATGTCACTTCATGTAGGGATGTTGTCTGTCCTCTCTATATTGTTGAACATGACTCAGGGCCTTACCTAAATTATGTCTAAATGTAGTATTTATGTGTAGGAGGGTTCCAGCACCATTGCAAATCTTGCCAGATATACTAGTTATACTAGCTAGTCAATGGGGATGCCTACCTTTACATGCACATGAACTTTAATGGGATCCCAGTCTTAGTCCGTAGGGTTCAATATTGAGTTGGCTCACCCTTTGCAGCTATAACAGCTTCAACTCTTCTGGGGAAGGCTGTCCATAAGGTTTAGGATGTTTGTCTATGGGAGTATTTGTCCATTCTTCCAGAAGTGCATTTGTGAAGTCAGGAACTGATGTTGGATGAGAAGGCCTGGCTCACAATCTCCACTCTAATTCAGCCAAAGGGTGTCCTATCTGGTTGAGGTCAGGACTCTGTGCAGGTCAGTCAAGTTCCTTCACCCCAAGCTCACTCATCCATGTCTTTATGTATCTTGCTTTGTGCACTGGTCCAAATCATTTGGTGGAGGGGGGATTATGGTCTGGGGTTGTTTTTCAGGGCTTGGGCTTAGTTCCAGTGAAGAGAACTCCTAAGGCACCAGCAAGACATTTTGGGCAATTTCATGCTCCCAACTTTGTGGAAACAGTTTGGGGATGGCCCCTTCCTGTTCCAACATGACTGTGCACTAGTGCACAAAGCAAAGGCCATAAAGACATGGAGGAGGGAGGTTGGTATGGAGGAACTTGACTGGCCTGCACAGAGTCCTGACCTCAACCCGATAGAACACCTTTTGGCCAAATTAGAGCAGAGACTGCAAGCCAGGCCTTCTCATCCAACATCAGTGCCTGACCTCACAAATGCACTTCTGGAAGAATGGTCAAACATTTCCATAGACACACTCCTAAACCTTATGGACAGCCTTCCCAGAAGAGTTGAAGCTATTATAGCTGCAAATGGTGGCCCAACTTTATACTGAGCCCTGGGCTGCCATTACAGTTCATGTGTGTGTAAAGGCACATTTCCCAATACTTAGGACAATCTATTGTATATTACTTGTGATACTGAGCATGGTTATGGACTTAGGGCTGGTTCACACCACAGCGATGGACAACACGTTTGCTCACTGCTCTATAGCTAAATGGCTAGCAAAACCACCTGGCACCCAAAGGGTTGTTGGTTCACGTCCTGGATATGTTAATACTTGTGTTGAAGTTTATAATAAACCCCTGGTTGGGTTTCTCACCACAATCCAAATACAAACTGGAATTTTATTTATCTCTTGTCCAAATAGTCTGTAATGTAAGCAAGTTATTTTGGGACTTTAAATTGGAAGCTCATTGTAGCCAGGGACTTGGACATTTCAAATTGTAGTGTTTACACTGCACAGGTACATCTGGTTAGAAAACTGTTGCTTCTATCAGTGTTTCTCAACTCCAGTCCTCAAGGCATCCCAACAGGTCATGCTTTCGGGATTTCCTTCAGATGAAACAGCTGTGGTAATTACTAAGGCAATGAAACTGATCAAATCACTTGTGCAAAATAATGGGAAGCCTGAAAACATGACCTGTTGGGGGTACTTGAGGACAGGGTTGATAACCACTGACTTAGAATTTTGTCCTGGACTTATACTGATCTGAAGAACATAGCCAAGGGTTAACACAGCAAATAGTAGTGGTATGGCAGCCTCTCAGGTGAAATCAATTAGAAAAGACTGATTGAAAGACACTGGTGGGCATGTACTTCTATTGGGTGTGTGCCAGTGCTAGCTTATATAAGGGACTTCAGTAGGGGGTGCTGGTTTGGCCTGATGAGAGGTCAGGTTTGTTGCTGTGGTTTTTGTGGAAGAAGCAATGATATTTTGCTAATGACAAATGTTTTACTAGAGCAGTTTGTTTGCTGAAATTATTGTGCATTTTGACCATCAAAAGTGGCTTGATTTTACCATGCTGTCCAATTGGGGTGTGGATTGTTTCTTATACTCACCAATGTTCTTGGTTTAATCTGTGCCTTTTTTAATATTATGTTGTAATACTTTGTTAGAATGACTGTTAATTATCTTTCTGTAATTTTGCAGCTAATAATGTCATGTGGGTGTTTAGTCATTTTATGAAATGTGTGTGCAGTTATGGACGGTGAAATTAAAATTGACCACTGTAAGGTTTAGTCCAATTTTAGATTGTAAGCGCCTATGAGCAGGACCCTTCGAACCTAATTGCTAACTGTTTTGCTAAATGTGTATACTGCAAATACTTTAATGCCAGTAAATATGTACATACCTGTGTTTCTGTTGGCAAAATAAAATGAAATTGATTTTGCTTGTTCTCTTTTGTAACTTTAATTAGTTTTGGGGGGTGGTGGTTTTGGGAAAGTGGATTACCTCCTCAGGGCCGGTTCACACTGCTGCGGTGTCCGAGGTTGGCTGTGATTCGCACTGCAGTGCAAATCACATGCGATCTGTGCTATGCAAATTCAGCCATACAGATAGTATGGCTGAATTCGCATTGCATCCTGACCAAACTCGCACAGGACCCTTTTTTGTTACGCAGCAGAATCAGATCACATGGGTGTTCACATCCATGCAATCTGATTCCTGTCCGAATTTGCAGTGCGATCTGCAAACTGAATTGGGGGTGTCAGCTTTCTATTGACACACCTAGAAGTTTGCATATGGCAGTGTGAAACTATCGAAGTCATGTGCGATGCAGGAACCCGCAGTGGATTCGCAGGGTTCCCGTATCGCACTAGTGTGAACCAGTACTGAGAAATCATCTTCTCATTTATATTTGCATAGTCCTTACAGATATACATCAGCAGGAAGTATAATGTGGCTGCAAACCGGAAGTGCTGTGTGCACATGGGCTGCAAGCAATTGTGTGGTGACGCCAAATAAATCAATGAACCCCACCCACACCAAATATAGCTCCCACCTCCTCCCTTACAGTGATCAAAATGTAATTTCAACTTGCTTGCGGCTATAATGTATTGTTCCTACCAATCCATACCAAGCCCTTTGGCTCAGGGATGGATTTTAAGGGGAAGGCCACTCCAAATGTTTTTACAAAACGCCGGGGGATTCCCCCAAACTCCAGACCCTTTCTGCGCATGCAGCCTGGAGGTCAGTATGGGGGGACAAGTGAGGGCCTGCCCCCCTCCTGGAACAAACCAGGCCACATGCCTTTAACATGAGGGGGTGTGTGCTTTGGGGTGGGGGGGCTCTGCGTGCCTCCCCACCCCCCTTAGAGCCTCTGGTACCTATGTTGATGGGGACAAGGGCCTCTTCCCGACAACCATGGTGGTTGGGGGGCTGATCGAAATGTGAAAGCGCCCATTAACAAGGGGGCCACCAGATCCTGGCCCGCCATGTGAATGGGTATTGGGTACATCATACCCATTCACCTAAAAAGTGTAAACATTTATTTAAAAATGGAGACATTTTTTGTCCCATCTTTTATGTTAAAGTGTCTTGCGATGTATAGCCATGGTCAAAAGGGATGGTCCCCCGGTTTGACTCAAAAGTATGTTCCAATCGAACATCGGGGGGGTTACCAAATCCTGAACATTATGGGGTGCTGGGGGGAAATTTGAGCGGCCCATAATGCAGTGAAATTGTGGGGGAATGCTGCTCGCTGATTGGCCAAAGCATGTACATGCGCTTTGGCCAATCACAGCATTCTCTGCTGTGAAAGCCATGATTGGCCAAAGGAAGGGTGCCTTTGGCCAATCATTGCTCAGTGGGTCCACGCCCACACTATATAAGGCCACTTACACAGAGGCCGAATATAGTGAAAACACTTGCGGAGATAGCAAAAGGTTAGGCAGTGGCATAGGAATGTACAGTATGGTTTATATAATACACTGCATTCATTTATTTCAGGGACTTATATAGCGCTGTCACTTTACATATATATTATACATTCACATCAGTCCCTACCCTCAAGGAGCTTACAATCTATGGTCCCTAACTCACATTCATACATATACTAGGGCCAATTTAAACAGGATCTATAATTTACCTACCTGCATGTCTTTTGGAGTGTGGGAGGAAACCGGAGTACCTGGAGGAATCCCACACAGACACAGGGAGAGCATGCAAACTCCAGGCAGGTAGAGTTGTGGTTGAGAATTGAACCAGTGACCCATTTGCTCCCCGGCGAAAGTGCTAACCACTACACCACTGTGTAGACTATATACAGTGCATGCACGCTTGGATAAGGGTCTGGCATAGATTTTAAGAGGAACTCCACGCCAAAATTAAACAGAAATTTTGGGTAGGGGTCCCCCGCAAAGTCTGTACCAGGCCCTTCAGGTCTGGTATGGATTTTAAGGGGAACCCCCACGCCAAAAAAAACAGCGTGGCGCCCCCCCAAATCCATACCAGACCCTTATCCGAGCACGCAGCCCGGCAGGCCAGGAAAGGAGGTTTGGACGAGCGAGAGCCCCCCCCCTCCTGGACCATACCAGGCCGCATGCCCTCAACATGGGGAGTATGGGTGCTTTGGGGCAGGGGGGGCTCTGCACCCCCCACCCCAAAGCACCTTGCCCCCATGTTGATGAGGACAAGGGCCTCTTCCCGACAACCCTTGCCGGTGGTTGTCGGGGTCTGCGGGCAGGGACTTGTTGAAGGGGGCTTCCAGATTCCGACAAGTCCCTGCCCGCAGACCCTGACAACCACTGGCAAGGGTTGTTGGGAAGAGGCCCTTATCCTCATCAACATGGGGACAGAGCCCCCCCGCCCCAAAGCACCCATACTCCCCATGTTGAGGTCATGCGGCCTGGTATGGTCCAGGAGGGGGGGCACTCGCTCGTCCCCACCCCCTTTCCTGGCCTGCCGGGCTTCATGCTCGGATAAGGGTCTGGCATGGATTTCAGGGGGGACGCCATGCCATTTTTTTTGGCGTGGGGGGTCCCCTTAAAATCCATACCAGACCAAAGGGCCTGGTATGCTCCTGGAGGGGGACCCATGCCATTTTTTAAAAAAAAATTGGGCGTGGAGTTCCCCTTCCCGCACGCTCACTGTGTCCGGGGAGGGCCAGGGAGCAGGTGCGGCGGATTCGTTCTCCGCCGGCCACCCGCGATGCCCCCCCCAGAGTGAAAGAACGGAGGTCCGTGTAAGTAAACACGGACCTCCGTTCTGTGAGGGGGGAAGGGCTGTGATCACAGCCTTCCTCTACATGGAAGCTGTGATCACTTCCCTTCCCCCGCTAGGGCAGCCCACACACAGTTATAACACGCCCAGGGAACACAGTTAACCCTTAGAGCACCCCCTGCAGGTTAACCCCTTCACTGCCAATGGCATTTACACAGTAATCAGTGCATTTTTATAGCACTGATCGCTGTATAAATGCCAATGGTCCCAAAAAAGTGTCAAAATGTTCCGACATGTCCGCCCTAATATCGCAGTACCGCTAAAAATCGCAGATCGCTGCCATTACTAGTAAAAAATAAAAAAAAATAAAAACCCCAGAAATTAATTCTCATTATCCGTAAACGCGACCATTTTTGCGCAAACCAATCAATAAACGCCGATTGTGATTTTTTTTATCACAAATATGAGGAAGAATATAAATCGACCAAAACCGATCAAAAAAAAAAATCAAAAAACATTTTTTTTCGATTTGGATTTTAGCAAAAAGTAAGAAATTTGTTTTTTTTTTGCAAAATTGTCGCTCTTCTTTTGTTTATAGCGGCGATCAGAAATGACGCAGCGGTGATCAAATACCACCAAAAGAAAGCTCTATTTGTGGGAAAAAAAGGACGCAAATTTTGTTTGGGTACAACGTCGCACGACCGCACAATTTTCAGTTAAAGTGACGCAGTGCCAAATAGCAAAAAGGGCTCTGGTCCTAAAGGGGGAAATCCTTCCGGGGCTGAAGTGGTTAATTGGGAGTTATTTTAAGGCACTGCTGGGGTAGATTTAGTAGGTATAGTAAATCAGGGCCTAAATAACTTATGGCAGTTTTCACTTTTTTAAATTCAGCATTGCTTCCACTCCTGAGGATTTTATAATCTACTATCTTGTTATTGGGATTTTCATGATATGAAATATTTTAATGTTGCAATGTTTACAGGTAAATACTCCCCCCCCATACCACCTCCCCCATTCCCCTCCCTATCCCCCCCCACACCCGTTATTTACTCCTGGATATCTGTACATTGGTTAAGTACTCTGTCTCTGAGCTGTTGAGCTCAATATTTTCTGCTTTGTACATGTTTATATTTTGTACTGTAAAAATCCCAATAAATATTTTTTTAAAAAAAAAAGAATGGCCCAGTCAAATTCCAGACCTAAATTCAATTGAGAATCTGTGGCAAGACTTGAAAATTGCTGTTCACAGATGCTCTCCATCCAATCTGACAAAGCTTGGGCTATTTTGCAAAGAAGAATGGGCACTCTCTAGTAGTGTTGAGCGAACCTGGACTGTAAAGTTCGGGTCCGTACCAAACTTTGGGGTGTCCGGGACCTGGACCCGAACCCGGACTTTTCAAAAAAAGTCCGGGTTCGGGTCCGGGGTTCTGGTAATTTTACTAAAAGTTCTGAAAATTGCTGTAAAAAAGTCCAGGAAAGTCCTAGAGGTCTGCAAAAGGAAGGACGTGGGGGTAAGGGTGGGACAAGTGCCCTACAAAGAAATGGGGACAGGGAAATAACTAAAATAATTAAAAAAAAAATAATTTCATAAAAAAATCAAAAATGGAGGTGGATGTGGACCATCTTCAAACTGTGTCTGAAAAGTATTATTTAACGGTAGAAGCCATATCACTGTTCTAAAATCATCTTCAAACTGTGTCAAAAAAGTATAAATAAGCCGGGCGAACCCATATCACTGTACTGCAAGCATCTGGAAACTGTGTGCAACACTTTAACTAAAAACGGGAGAAGCCATACTACTGTTCTGCAAACATCTGGAAACTGTGTGTAACACTTTAACTAAAACCGGGAGAAACCATACTACTGTTCTGCAAACATCTGGAAACTGTGTGTTGTCAAAGGTCTACAAACGTCTTGTCATCATAC
>BLSH010272281.1:419450-436979 GCA_018402905.1 Glandirana rugosa | reverse complement strand
TTGGACATTTCTTTACTGCTAAGGGACCAATCACTCTAACCTACTGTAAAAGTAAAATAGACTTACCAGAATCAGAATACTTCAGGTTCCATCAAATATCTAATTTTTTGCACAAACTCTGGTCTGAAAAACCTCTCCCCCCTAACTTCACTACTTATGAAAGATGGTGTGGTCAGCCTATTGAACAAAAGGGGGGTATCTCGGTCATATACGAGGCGCTGACCCAACCCCTGGAGAAGTCTGCCTTCATGAAGGCCTGGGAAATGGACTTGAACATCCAATGGGAATTAGAGAAATGGCATTCTGCGTTTTTCAAATCATTCCAAGGGGTTCTAAATACTACCATTTCCGAGGCGAGTGTTAAGGTTATCATGAGATGGTACCTTACCCCAGTAAAGCTCTCAAAGATCTACCCAGCGGCTAATCCACTATGCTTTAGAGGATGCTAAATAGCTGGCACCATGGCTCATATTTGGTGGGAATGCCCCAAAATTAGACCTTTCTGGTCCAAGATTTTCTCACTAATCAAAAAGGTCACGGATATACAGCTTCCGAGGTCCCCCTCTAATGCCTTATTAAATGAATTTATTCCTAGGGTTCCCAAACCGACACGCAAATTGATTCATCATATTTTCCTCGCTGCCAAAATAACCATTGCGGGAGCTTGGAAAAAACAGAAAGTCTCCTTGAGAGCAGCAAAACAAAAATATCTTGGCTTATGGCTCAAGAAAAAATTGCCAGCTCCATATCTAATAATAAACAAAGATTCGAGGTAGTGTGGGAACCCTGGGCAAATTTTAGAGGGATCTCCCTGGTGCCTGGTGTTCAGGTAACTTAGGTGATGGATAAGGCGCACTGGGTAAGGAGCGACACTTCCCCACCCTAGCTTCTAGTACACGGTCTGGAACAACTTTCATCCTTTTTTCTCTTCCCCTCTTTTTCTTTTCTCCCCTCCTGGGGCACGTTCTTGTCCCTTGCTAACTTATCTTTCCCTTCTTAATCTCTCTACCCTATCTTACCCCACCAATGACAGGGTCCAGGCAGGCATCAAAGTGGACCACAAGGGGTAGAGTCCTTTAAGTTGAATCTCGTGAGGCATAGAACTGAAGGCCCACAAAGTTGAATGGTTGGGGGTTAGACAAAGCATTATAGTCAGGGGGGAGGATGGAGGCTTCCCGGCCCGCCGGCACAGCAAGTTCCCCATAGGGGGTGCTGGAGGCTTGGGACCCCTTCATCTCCGCTTCCCCAAGACTATCTCATAAATCTCGTGAGGAGAGACCAGTATTTAGCAAAGCCTTACCCCTCAGAGAGATGTAAAGGGATAAATATCTAGAGGTCCGATGGTTTACAGATAACAGAACCATTTACTTACCCCTGTCTCTACTCAGTTAATCTCTTGTATAACATGTATGATGTTTCTTATGGTAAAAACATTGAAAGATCCTTTTTTTATGCCGGATTCTACAATTGTAAATTGCTGAAACAAGCTTGATTTTATGTATCTATAAATGCAATAAAAATTCTTTGAAACAAAAGAGGGGTTGTGCCTCTGTAACCAAGGATAACCAAAACCACCGGAAAGTGAGGAGAGGAAATGACTTGTAATTGGATTATCTCATGGTGAAGAGCCCATATGGCCATGGTCAATGGAGCAATCTCATGAGCCACCTGGGCAGGCTGTAGAGGTCTCCTATTAATAGCCTCAATGGCAAGTGGAGTAGCCCGAAGCTGCAGTGAGATTGAGTGCTTAGAAACAAAGGCACTATCTATGAACAGACCCGCAGCCCCAGAGTCTATTAGAGCCAGTATCTCGATGGACGAATCAGGCCAAGAAAGGGTAACCGGAACCAGGGACTTATTCTTCTGGATAACTGGGGATGTAACAATGCCACCTAAGGTGGACCTTAGGTGCAGGCATTTCCCAGACGGGTAGGACAAGACTTCAAAAAGTGACCTGCCTGGCCACAATAAAGGCACAATCTTTCCCTCTCCTAAAGGCTCTCTCATCCACAGAGAGACATGTGAAGCCCAACTGCATGGGTGCTACTTCACTGACAGGCTTGGAACCAGGAAGTAAGGGAGGTGACTGAGGCCCAGGTGGAACTACAAAGCTTGGAGCCAAAAGTACAGGAGGCTTCCTCAAGCGCTCCTTAAAGGAAGATCTCTCTCAGAGTCTGGAGTCAATGAGAATGGCAAACATGATCAACCTCTCCAGCTCAGTAGATATGTCCCGGGCTGCTATCTCAACGTTAATGTTATCCGAGAGACCATGAGAAAAAGCAGCCATGAGAGCCTCATTGTTCCAAGCAACCTCTGCTGCCAGAGTACCGAATTCAATGGTGTAATTGGCAACTGTTCTCGTACCCTGCTTGATGGACATGAGGTTTTGGCAGCGGTAGTGGAGCGTGCGGGAACATCAAATACCCTTTTAAAGGAGGTTACAAATTCTGGGTAACTCTGGACAATTGGTTTTTGTGTCTCCCATAGAGGGTTTTCCCAGGCCAAGGCTCTGTCAGAAAGCAAAGAAATCATGAAGCCTACTTTGCTTCTGTCCGTGGGGAACACCTGGGGCAGAATCTCAAAGTATATCTCAGCCTGGCTGAGAAACCCTCTGCATTGAACTGGATCACCCCCAAATCACTGGGGAAGCAGAGCAGAACCAGACATACCCCTTATAGAGGTAATATTTGAGGCAGGTACCTGCGCAGAGACTTGAGCATCAGTAGGAGCGGCCTGCAACACATGTTGTGCTGGAACAGCCACCGTAGGAGGAACCAGGTAAGCAGTGCGATTCATGACAAACTGATCCATGAGATGATCCTGCTCATCCAATCTGGAAAAAATATTACCAGCAAGTGGATTGTCTGCATCTTTTGAATTCATGGCCTTTGCCTACTGTCAGGAACCACGAATCAGACCAAGACAGAAGTGCAGCTTAAATCACACTTTTTAATAAAAAGGTAAAATGATATAAACAGAGTAAACGTGGTTAAAACATAGCCAGGGTTTGGTAACCAGAGCGGATAGTCAGAGCAAGCCAGTGAAACAGGAGTTCAGAGATCAGTGATGTCAAATAGCATGCAGGGTCAGGAGCCAGGAGGGGAGTCAGCCAAGCAGCATCTTGAATCCAGGAACCAGAAGGGAACGTCAAACAGGCAAAGTCTTTCACAGAAAAACACAGCAGAGATTTCTTCAGAGATGTTGACCAAGGCGAAGGCATCTGCGATCTGATCCAAGCAGTTTATATATCACCAGAGCTGGCTTAACGAGGCAGCATATGGTCATCAGGTGAGACAGAGTAGAAGCTGAGACTGGCAATTAATCCTCAGCTGAGCATCTTGCTCTGAGAAGGGAGAGCTGATCCCAGCCCTTACAAGATGCCCTTTCCCGAAGACCTTACCCCACAGATGCTGGCCAGAAAGCTGGGTCCATTTGCCTCTTGAGGGAGCACTCGCTGTATGCCAAGGAGTAGAGCACAGTCATAAGGGGACTACAGGGGATGAAGCTGTCGGGGTCACCCCTGCTGGAGTGCCAAGATATTACTGTGATTTGACACAAGTGCGCAGCCAAGAATTCCCCTAACTGACTAGAGAGGATGTGAGAAGAGATCAGCGCAAAGACCCACTGGGTAGCCTTACAAAGAAGTATTTGTCAGCCAAGGATCCTCAGATGCTGCTAAATAGTCCTAATGAGGATGCTAAAATAGTACACAAAGAATGGGAAGGAATGTCGCTGGAAGACGGAGTCATATATTGGAAATGCCCTTCTGGGAAACCAGAGGGTGTTTGCCAACTATTCCTTCCTGAGAAACATTGACTGATCATGCTGGCTGCTCTTCATGATGACCATGATCATTTAGGACCAGATAGAACCTTCAAGCTGGTCATGTATAGATTTTACTGGCCATCCATGAGGGCTGAAGTAGAAAGTTACTGTCGCTCTTGCATTTGGTGCATTCAAAGAAAGACTTTACCTGGTAGGGCAGCCCCAATGGGCCATCTGCAGAGTCAGAGACCAATGGAGTTGGTGTGCATTGATTTCTTGTGTTTGGAATCTGACCTGAGTGGGCGGAGTAATGTCCTAGTTGTGACAGATCATTTCACTCATTATGCTCAGGCCTTCCCAACCAGGGACCATCAGGCCAGTACTGTAGCAAAGACGTTAGTGGAAAAGTTTTTACAATCATTATGGGCTGACCCAGTGCCTACATTCGGATCAAGGTCGGGGTTTTGAGAGTAAGTTAATCCGAAGATTGTGTGAACTTTTGAATAGTCAAAAAATCGAGAACCACCCCTTACCATCCACAAGGAGACCCACAACATGAGCGTTTCAACTGTACCCTGTGGAACATGCTAGGAACCCTTCCTTTGGAAAAGAAGCGACACTGGGTTAATTACATTGCTGAAGTAGTTCATGCATACAATAGCACGGTGAATGACACTTCTGGGTACTCTACTTACCAGTTAATGTTTGGAAGGGAAGCTTGTCTGCCTGTGGATATAGCTTTTGGGACATCTTTGGATCACACATCTCAGCCCTTTTATTGAAGATATGTTGATAGACTTTGAAAAAAAATTTGAAGACTGCTTATGAAAAAGCTAAGGAAGCATCCACCGCCAGGGAACAAAGGAACAAAAATAACTTTGACTTTAAAGTAAAGGTTCAAGAGGTCCTGCAGCCCGGAGATTGGGTGCTGTCGCGCAACTTATGGGGGCCTGGAAAGCATAAGCTGGCCAATGGATGGCATTCACAGCCCTACATCATCTGCAAACTTTTACCAGGGCTTCCCTTGTATCAGATTCGCCCGGAAAGGAGGACTGGCCCCCTCAAAGCTTGGAACCACTTGCTGCCTATATCCGAAGCCATCCGAGTGTCTCCACATTCCTGCCCAGAGACATTGCATCCTTCTACTCTAAAATCCAGGACCCATCGGGCCATTAACCTGTACCTCAAGAGAAGGGAAGTGATGAGGAAGAATTAATCCTTGACTGGCTATGGGTCCCTTTACCTGAGGACAACACTAATGTTTCTCAAGTTCCTATGGAGAACAGTAATGCAACATCCCCATGCAGAAGGGCAGAATTTCCATTGTTTAAAGGGCCGAAGGGCCTCCACTCACCCCTGTGAAAGAGAGAGGAAGTCAAGACCGAATCAAGTGACCACCCAGGGATGCCAGATCCTGTGGAAATTCCTTCTCCCCTCAATCATGAAGAAGAAAGTGAGATTTCTCTTGAGAACTTGGAGGAGCCAGAACCTGAGCCAGAACCCGGATGTAGTTTCTGGGGAACATATCGGGAGCCTGAACCATTGGAAAGTATCTATTCTAGACTGAGACAGAAGATTTGCCCTCCTAAGAGACTGACTTATGATGCCCTTGGGGAAGCTCTGATTAACTTATCACTACCGCTCAACGTTCTAGCCTAGCACTTGCCTCCTTTATCAAACCTTTGATAGAGGATGATATCGACTTGATCCACCTCCTGACACTACTGGGTGGGCCACTGATCTATTACTGGCCTGTCAACAAAATTATATGACTTTGCCTGACAATGTATATAGTTTATTATTAGAGAATCCTTCTCTGAGTCAATTGTTTGCTGTTGCAGCTTCTGGTTTGTAAAATAACTAACTGTTTACTTTTCAATGTAGTACTTTAAAGTGATTCCACGGGTTGTGTCCTGTCTTTGGGGACCAAAGGGTGGATGTAGCCAACAGTGGACTACAGTTACTTTGTTCAGCAGACCACCCCCTGTCCTTCTCTATCTAGTCCTGTGTCCCTCTAGTGCTGGGCTCCAGTAACTGACATCCTTCCCTTGAGCCAAGCAGGGAGGATTGTGGGTTAGTAGTCTCCTGAGCAGGCTTCATGGGGTTGTGAAACTATCCTTGGACTACACATCCCAAAGGGCTCTCTGCAACACCAAAGACCTCTGAGAGAAACTATAAAAGGGCCAGCAGATCTTCCCCACGCTCTCTTCTTCCTGGGCCTGATCGAGTGAACACCTCCTTGCTGTTGTGCGGGAGAGCTGCGGCCTATCATGCAGCTATCCATTGACTCCAGCCTGGCCCCAGAGGACCCAACTCTGCTTGCTGTTTGTGAGACATCATCACACCACCACCTCACCTGATGGATCCAACGACCGCCCATGTCCAGCAGCTGGCAAGTCATCTCCGTTCGTCTCACAGAAGGATGTCTTAGCTGGGATCACTGTTCGGGAGGTTCCTATACTGTTCTTCAGTTGGTGAGAGGGCTGTTGTCCACCATTCACAATCCCTCCCTGTTATCTTGTTTGGACACTGTGTACAGACAACTTGCCCCTGGAAACACTTCATTGCATTGCATAAGACACTGTACATAGACAACCATTTCTGGAACTACTCTAAGGAATATCACTTGCCAGTTTAAGCTGTCCTGCTTACCTAAACATCACTGTGCCATCCCTTGGATACAATTTAAAGAGCTCCAACTGCCGATGAAGATTATCGCAGGCCTGCATTCTGGACATTGCTGTTACTATTAGTTAAAGTGCCCCTATCCTATTACTACTCTAACTGGTCTCTCATTAGGACATAAAGGTTTATAGGCCAGCCTATGGTTCCCCTTTAGTGTGGTAACATATTGCATTAACTAGTGGATTCTTTATGATCACCTGCTCTATTATCTAGTTGTTATTCCCCTATACATATGTATATCTTGCACCTGTATTATTGAACTCTAAGCTGTTTTCTGGGGGATTCCTCACCTGAGTCTTGGCTGTTATCCAGGACTTGGTTAATCAATAACCCCTTTGTGCATATACCTCTCCTTCAGTAAACCTAAGAGAATATCTATTAAACTTGTGTTGGATTGTCATTTAAAGGTGCTTGCAAGAAGATGTCTGAACCCAGATTGTCAGGTGGGTTGGAGGGTTCACAAGGTCAAGGTGGTGTGGATGAACAGGTAATTCCAAGCAGCCCTCAAGGGGGCAGCGCTACACTGGTTTAACTGATAACATTTCTCTATAGCTGTCTTAATAATCAAGAACTGTACATTACACTAATCTTGCATCAGAGTTGACATAATAAATTACCAAGGGTTGTAAATAAATGTCAATGGTCTTGACAGATGATTTCCATTGCAGATGTTCATCAGTTAATCTAGGTATGCTATATCTTTAATGACCAGTGAAGGTTATAGTGTAGATGTAACCTGTCTAGTTAAGCAAACAACAAACTTTTTCAAGATTTCTCATAGAGCGGAAGCTAAACATGGCAATGAAAATGTGTAGCTGGTAAAAGTGTATGGGAGAAGGAAAGAGAAGTGAGGAAAAGAAATATAAATAGAAGGTAGAGAGAAAAGAGAAGAAAAAAAAGCAAAGAGTGATTACTTAACCCATTCAAAATGCAAAAGTAAACTTCTAAGTGACAGTTTAAAGCAGTGGTTCTCAACTCCTGTCCTCAGGACCCACCAACAGGCCAGATTTTCAGTATTACCTTGGGGAGATGCAGACTAGAATACTGCAATCACTGAGCAGCAAATTATATCACCTGTGATACATTTCAGTTATCCTGCAAACCTGGCCTGTTAGTGGGTCCAGAGGACAGGAGTTGAGAAGCACTGGTTTAAATAGATATTGGATGATGTATTCAGCTTCTTTATTTTGTACATCTTGTAAGTATGTCAGATTGTTCGTTTTTAGCAGGGGTGCATGTGGGCATAATGGGGTATGCATTATGACCTCAGTAATTCTTTTTAAATTTAGAGACAAAACGTAAACAAATTAGTGAAGAAGAAAGACATTTGTTTGCCTTTAGCTGACTTGAGTTTTCCTTCTTCTACGCTATTTATAAATGAAGCTACTTTGTCCCACTTAAAACTGCGAAAGCAAAATGCTTTTTTTGTAGCACTAACAAGTATTCAGTGTTTGGACTTGAAGTTAATGTGATAGATGGGGTCTAGAATTAGATCGTCGTCTTGCTGCGCCATAACTGATTTAGTTAATTAGATGAGATGATGCATGGATAGAAGCAGAAATACAGATTGATTTCTAGAAGAAAAGCTTGAAATTAAAAGGCTCGACCGACTGACCAGCTGGCGGAGCATGAAGAATCAGGGGATGATAGTTGGGCAGTTACTAGAAGAAGTCAATTCACTGCATATGATGTGAGTGTCTTCTTTACTGTAAGCAAAAACAAATACAATGATGGGCACGTATAAACAGAGGAATAAACTAGCAGTCTGAGCAACAGTAGTTAGGAACAATTTCTGCAATTGACCTGTATTGGGAAAAAGGCTGGGTCTTAGCTGGAAACCCAGTGTGTGTTTATATTGAAATTTCACATTTTTATTTGCTTATATTAATATATTTGTGTATTTTAGTAAAGGCAGACATTTGTAAATTACACACTAGAGGAATTGTAGATTAGCAACAAAGACTGTCTAGATGTCTAATCATGTGCCAACCAGCAATATACCTGTACGTCGTGGATTGCAAGGGTGATATCTCAGTAATAGCTGCAGCAATGATTGAGATATCATGTATTAGACCCAGCATTTCCTTTCAAAATAAAAGTAATCCTAGCAGCTAAGAAGCCGCTGGCTTACTTTTACAGATGGTGAAAAGGGGTCTGACCTTCCTGCTGCCACCGCCCCCTTTACTGGGCTCGCCAGTGCAATCGGGAAGCCATGTGTGACCCTTCTATTGTGCTAGGAGTGAAAGATAGTTTTTTGTCGGTGTAGGCAAATTTATGCAGGCTTGGCTGGCAGCCAAGCCTGCTTGTTTTTGTTTCCTGGGTTGGCATAAATCCAAAGAGAGCTGGACGACTCACAGGCAACCTAATTAAGACCTCCCACCTATTTCCAGAACATGCTGTAGCCTGTAGGTCTTGTGGAATGCTCACAAGGCCTTTATGAGAGGCATATGCATCCAACAAAACTCCCACCTTAAAAAACAGTATCACCGTAGAGTAACCAATCTAACGCAGGAGATACACAACATAGAAACTAAAAAAAACAATACCCCACACAAGCAAATGCTGATATTCTACAGAAGCTAAGTCAGGAGCTGAGAACATTACTATCAGAACAATATGACAGGCACCTTAAGAAACTGAAACCACCTCTTACCCTCAGTCCAGCAAAGCAGGCAAACACTTGGCAAATACAATTAAAATTAAAATCAAGCAAGCCAAAACCAGAATTTCCCATATAGCTCAACCAACATCCCAGAATAAAGTTACATACCCCAAGAGATAGCAAGCAAATTCACCAACTATTACAGTGCCCTGTATAACCTAAAAGCAGATCCTAATGCTCACCAACCTTCCGCACCAGAAATCCAAAATTTTCTTGACAAACTCAAGTTACCCACCCTCTGTGAGGATCAACTGCATAAACTTAATGCCCCCATAACTGTCTCAGAAATAACCAGAACAATAAAATCTCTCCAAAATGGGAAATCCCCGGGACCAGAAGGGTTCCCTAATGAATATTACAAAATTTTTCACCAAGAAATAAACCCCCACCTTATCAATGTACTCAACAAAGCAACATATGACTTGTCACTACCCCCGGAGATGCTGAGAGCACATATAGTAACTCTACCCAAACCTGGGAAGGAACCAACAACACCGGCCAACTTTCGCCCCATTTCCCTGTTAAATTCTGATGTGAGGATATTTGCAAAACTACTTGCCAAACGCCTCATGCTCATTCTGCTGTATCTCATGAAGAAAGAGCAAATGGTCTTTCTGGTAGGTCGGCAAGCGTTAGACGCTACTAGGAGAATCCTCAATGTGATCCACTATGATAAAAAAACGCAAATGCCTTCTCTGCTCCTAGCACTGGACGCAGAGATGGTGTTCGATAGAGTAAACTGGCAATATGTGTCACGCACCTGGTGGTGGAGTCTGGCTTATGCAGGGAGCAACCTCTCTTACAACCCTGATTCCAGAACCCCTGGTAGGGCAAACAGGGAGCTCGAGAGTACAGGGAGGCACGAGGGCTTGGATGAGTAGTGGTGCAAGTGTGGAGGGTTCCTCTGGAGCAGATTTTTACACTTATGTGAGAAGTGTCAGAATAGGCCTGGGGCACGCCATAACAATATTGGAAAGAAAAGAAAGTACTAGTAGATTTTACGTGCATACAGTTCATGGTTTTATTTTCTTCGACTGTACACATCTATTGATATGTCATGTAAGACAAAATGTTTGTAAGATGCTTATGCTGAAATATATCTTAATAAACATTATTGTGGAAAAAAAAGAATAAGCCTGGGACCCATTTAACAACTATTGAGATAAGATAAGATATCATTTACATAAGGAGGGCTCTTTGGGAGCTTGTAGCTACTCCATTGACCTGTCAGTCGCAGCTCAGCAACACATTCCACTACAATCGAAAGAACAAAGACTTACTGCATTTAAGGATGACGGGTTTTGCATAAAATCAGGACTTGGAGACTCCACCACTCCTGAATATCATGTCCACCATCGAGAACTGCTACATTTGGATCTCATCACCATTATTCCCTGTCATCTTGGGCTTACCCTGGCTAAAGGCTCACAACCAACAGATTGACTGGAGTTCCAGAAGCATTAAGTACCTGTCATCATATTGCCAGAAACACTGCATATCAGGGTCATCTCTGCCACCCACCACCTTATTATATATGGACTCAAATGTTGAACTTTTCCAAGTAGTCCTAAAAGCCTACCATGAGTACTTAATTTCAGTAAGCGGGTGTCAGATACTCTTCCTTCGCACAGATCCTATGATTGTCCCATTGAGCTTTTTCCTGGAGATGAAATTCCCTTTGGACGCATCTTTCCCTTGTCTGTACCTGGGGCTTTAAAGTATAACTAATGGCAAAACTTTTTTTTTAGTTTTGTATAGTCTAGAGCAGTGGTTCTCAACTCCTGTCCCCAGGAAACACAAATAAAGCAAATAAACCACTCAGAGGGATGCTTCAAATAATTGCCTTTCCCCGCCGGATAGGGTGCTGGCTCAGTATGTGGAGTGCACATAAATGAGAAACTCTCAGGGCGGTCGCACTCCGAGTAGAAATCTTTATTCAAAATTCAAGATACAGTCCATACAGCAAACGGATAAAAAGTGCAATGGCTGAAGCATTTCACACTGCCTTACAGGTGCTTAATCATAGCTATGATTAAGCACACATAAGGCAGTGTGGACAGGGGTTGAAAACCACTGGTCTAGAGGGATTAGAACACTTGTCTGTTTTTATTGCTGTTTGTGCACCTGTTGGGGAGATTCGCCCTCTCTATTTGTCCTGTTTACCTTCATTATCGAAAGTGAAAGTAAAAAATAAATCCCAAATTTTAGGTTATCCCTAGAAAAGTAATAGAGGGGACATTTTCCAATAGAAACACTAGTTCTTGCGATCTGGGGGTCCCCAAGATATTCTCTTAATTTGCAGGAATTGGTCTGACTTCCTGTTTGGCTATGGGACAGGAAGTGAAGGGAAATCTCCACAATGGGACACAGATGGTGAAAAAAATCTGATAGGGGTTATAACCCTCCCTTACTCTATGCAAAATGAGAAAAAAGAATTTTGCCCATAGCTGTACCACTGACCACTTTGCTGCCATCAAGCAACGGCGGGTGATCTGCAAGTGGTTAAAGGAATACATCAATGAAAATCTGCAGAAGGGATTCATCGGTCCTTTTACCTCACTGGCCGATGCAGTGATATTCTTTGTGGAGAAAAAGGACCATTCCCTTTGCCATGCGTGGACTATCGTGACCTAAATAAGATCACAGTAAAGAAATACTATCCTTTTCCCTTGGTAACTATTTTTACGAAAATAGACTTGAGAGGGGCCTATAATTTGGTCTGCATCCTGAAAAGCGAAGAGTAAAATACTGTTTTGTATTCAATTTGGCCATTTTGAGTACTTAGTCATGCCATTCGGCCTATGCAACGGATCAGCCATTTTCCAGCACTTCATTAATGGCATTTTCAGAGACTTCCTAGATATCTTTGTCATTATCTATTTGGAGGATATCCTGATATTTTCTGTATCACTGGAGGGACACTGGGACCATGTTAAAAGTGTACTTTGTCGACTCCGCCAGCATGGACTCTATGCCAAAGCCAAAAAAAAATTGACTTAAGCAGTAGAGCATTCAGTTTCTGGACTTGATCATCTCCACTGACGGTATCCACAGTCTGCTGCCAACCAAGCTCCTTGCCAGCTTATCTGCCACATTCACCTACTGAATGTTGCCGCCCATGCAGACTTTTTGACTGATCACAGGCACTCATACCTCATTGTGCTCCTGTGGCTGCTGTCTCACTACCAATGGCCTCTGAGCTGGAACTGTACACCAGGCCTTCCTCTTCACATCAGACTCACTAACCAAGTAAGTAACACCAGCTTCTAGACTACGCAGGATAGCTTCAGGATCCCTTTAGCATATATTAGGCCCCAATACAAACTATTGGACCTAACAGCTTGTGTGCGGAAGGGCATACAAGTTAGTATAAGCAGAGTAGAGGGCCCAATCTCTATGGACTGACTTTCTTTGGGGATTGGGGATACCATCAAATATGTATGGTGTGCTGTACTGATATTGGTAAAACTGTATTCGGCTCTATTAACTGCTCTTACACATACCATTTTCCTTTGTTCTGCCATGTTAAATAAGCCTATTTGTGTTTGTGTTTTCTGGTTCCAGATACTTAGGTCTCAAACCTATTGGTTGGTAACCATTAAAGTTTTACAGAAATAGTTTTTCAAACCTAAACTCCAGCCAGATATAAAAATTAATAATGACAGATCATATTTATAAATAAAGTAAGTATAAGCAGCTAAGCGTCTAAATCTTTACCTCTTTTAGCTTCTTCTTGTCCTCTGTATTATTATTATATAGGATTTATATAGCGCCAACAGTTTACGCAGCGCTGTACAAGTTGAAGGTAGACAGTACAAGTACAATACACTTAAATACAGTAGGAATCAGAGGGCCCTGCTCGTTAGAGCTTAAAATCTAAGAGGGAAGGTCAAGAGATACAAGAGGTAATAACTGTGGGGGGTGTGCTGATGGAGAAGATAAATGTATAGTTGTTAGGTGGGAGCCAGATAGGCTTTTCTGAAGAAATGCGTTTTCAGGGATCAGAAGGTGGACAAAGTAGGAAAAAGTCGGATAGATTGGGGAAGAGCATTCCAGAGGATGGGCTCTGGAGAAGTCCTGGAGGTGAGCATGGGATGAAGTGACAAGGGAGCTAGAGAGCAGGAGGTCTTGGGAGGAGCGAAGAGATCGATTTGGTTGGTATTTTGAGACCAGGTTAGTGATGGGGGACCAGGTTGTGGATGGCTTTATAAGTTATTGTTAGTATCTTGAATTTAATACTTTGATTGAGTGGCAGCCAATAGAGAGATAGACATAGGGGTGTAGCAGACACCGAGCGTTTTTTAAGGTGGATGAGCCTGGCGGCAGTGTTCATAATGGACTGAAGTGGGGATAGGCTATTTAGAGATAAGCCAGTAAGGATGTCGTTGCAGTAGTCGAGGCGAGAGATGACCCTGGGAGTAAATTAGAAGCTTTGTGGTATAATTGGTTAGGAAGGGGCGTATCTTGGAGATGTTGCAGAGGTTGAGGCATCAAATTTTGTATAGAGATTGGATGTGGGGCCAAAAGGTTAATTCGGAGTCCCGGATTACACCTAGGACCTTGGCATGGGGGGACGGGTTGATAGTTTAGCCGTTGATTTTGGCAGAGAAATCTGGGGAAGTGGCACATGGGGGAAGAAATATCATAAGCTCGGTTTTGGATAGGTTGAGTTTAAGGAAGTGGAGTGACATCGAGGCTGATATGTCTGTTAGCAAGTTGGTGATGCATGAGGAGACAGATGGAGAGATCTGGGGGGTTGAGAGATAGATTTGTGTGTCATCAGTGTAGAGATGATACTGAAAGTGTAGATTGAGAAAAGGAGAGGTCCAAGAACAGAACCTTGGGGAACGCTGACAGAGAAAGGGAGAGGAGAGGAGGAAGTAGAGTTGTAAGTGATGCTGAAGGAGAGGTGGGATAGTTAGGATGAGAACCAGTGAAGAGTACAGTCACGGAGACCAAAGGAGTGGAGTTTTTTTAGGAGGAGGGGGTGGTCCACTGTGTCAAAGGCAGCAGAAAGGTCCAGGAGTAGTAGTACAGAATAGTGTCCGTTGGTTTTAGAAGTTATTAGGTCATTAGTGAGTTTAAGGAAAGCAGTTTCCGTGGAGTGTTGAGGGTGAAATCCGGACTGAAGGGGATCAAGAAGTTTGTTCATGGTCAGATTCTCACTCAGTCGGTTGTAGACTTTCAAGGAGTTTTGAGAAGGGGAGTAAGGAGATGGGGCGTAGGTTGTTAATATTGTTGGAGTCCAGTGAGGGCTTTTTAAGGATGGGGTGGCTAGGGCATGTTTTAGAGAGTTTGGGAAGATGCCAGAAGAGAGGGAAAGGTTGCAAATGTGTTAGAGAAAGTTGAATCAAGTCAGAGGGTGAGCGTAGCATTTGCGAGGGAGCTGGATCCAAGGGGCAGGTGGTTAAATGGGTGTTCAATAAAAGTTTAGCAACCTCACTAATACTAGCAGTTTTGAATGTGGAAAGTAGTGATTGTATCTGTGGACATGAGGTTTTGAGTGGGGGTGGTTTGTGCACATTGGAGATTTCCTCGTAAATGTTATCAATCTTAGTTTTAAAGTGAGTGAATTAGAGGGTGGAGGCAGTGGAGGACAGAGTAGATTGTTAAAGGTTGAGAAGAGTTGATGGGGACTGGATGATAATGTGTTAATGAGTGTGATAAAGTAGGCCTCTTTGGCAGTGTGGAAGCAGGAATAGTATTTTAGGAGGGCAGATTTGTAATGTTTGAAGTCTTCTTGGAGCTTAGTCTTATGCCACAGATGTTCAAGAGCACAGCTACGTTTTCTAAGACTTCTGGTGTTGTCTGCTTGCCAGGAATGTAGCAGCCGGGGCCTGATTCTGCGTGTAGTGAGGGGGACGAGCTTGTCTAGGGAGGATGACAGTGAGTTGTTGTATACGAAAGTGGCTAGGTTGGGGCAGGACAGGGGTGAGATTTTGTCATAGAGGTGGTCAGTAGCAGAGTAGAGAAGAGAAGGGTTAAGGCAGCAAAGGTTTCTATGGGTAACTGTTAGGCGTTGGAGGGAGAGGAGGTGGTAAACAATGAAAGAGTGAAACTAATAAGGTGGTGATCAGAGAGTGGTAGAGGTAAAGGTTGCACGGAGTGCACAGATAAGAGAAGATAAGGTCTAGGGTGTTGCCGTTGGAGTGGATAGGAGTCTGTATCCATTGCTTCAGGTCGAGAGATGAGGTTAGACTGAGAAGTTTAGAAGCAAGGGTAGTGATAGCATTAACAGGGATGTTGAAGTCACTGAGAATGATTGTGGGGATTTCAGAAGAGAGAAAGTGGGGTCATCAAGGAAAGTTGATACTTTCAGGGGGTTGGTAAATTACATAAATTCTTCGAGGAGTGGGAGAAAATAGACGGATGCAATGCGGTTCAAAAGAGTAGAGTGCCAGAGAGGGAGAAGGGTGGAGTGCCTGGTAGGTGCTGCATGGTGCAAGAAGGATTCCCACTCCACCTCCCTCCTGTCCACACTTGGTCTAGGGGAGTGCGTCCAGAGAAGGCCACCATGCGAGAGGGAAGCATGAGCAGTAGTGTCAGATTCATGAAGCCAGGTTTCGGTAAAGGAGGTTGAAGGAATTAGTGATAAAGAGGTCATGGAGGGCAGTGAGTTTGTTGCAGACAGAGCAGGCATTCCAGAGGGCACAGGAGAAGGGGAGGCTGGTATTAGGAAGAAGAGTAATAGAGACAAAGTTCTGTGGGTTGCGGCTGCTGCCAGAGGGTGTTGGGAGATGGGAGCGTTGGGCAAAGACAGATGATGGAGGCCCAGGGTTTGGGGATATATCAACAGAGGTTAGGAGAAGCAGGAGGGTGAGTGAGGTAATGCGGGAGTGTAATTTAAATGGAGGGGCTTGCCTCAGAGTCCTGGTGGTTCTTTCAGTAGATGGATGTAGAATGAGCAAGAGTTGGTGGGAGCAGTAATAGGGAGAGGACAGAAGGTGGGGTGATATATAAAAGCTGGATGATGGAGAAGAGGGGTGAAGGTAAGAGAGTTTGAGGAGAGAGGACACATATGCCAGTAGGAGTGGTAGAGAGTGCATGTTATAGAGTGGAAGGAGAGCTGAATAGAGAATCAGGGACACCTGCAGCCTGTTGGGTGTTTTCAGTGCAGTTTGCTATGTTCGCTTCGTGCAATTACTGAAGTGCAGAGCTTGAAGTGCATATCACTTGTAGAAAGAATCACTTCAAGAAAGAAGCCCCAGCAATGTGCTGATCCCATAAGAGTGCTCAAATGTATACTGGTATAAGGTGGAAGTTCATTAATTAATCATGAGGGAATATAAGGATGCCTAATAATCAAGCGGCCCTTTCACTTCTAAATTCAGACTACAGAGGGGCCATAAAGATAACATCAGCACATAAAAGTTAGGTAAGACACTACAGAGAAACAAAAACATTATAATAATGTGCACAGGGCAACAAAAGGGGGTGGACACATACCATAGCACAAATATACATAGAGTGTAAAGCAGAGTCCAGTTAAGGGTGGATGAATTGTTTCAGCTGACACATACCTGTGGAGGGACAGAAAATAAATGTTTAGATGATGCTGTCAGGATTGAGCTTACCTACTGGTGGTGCTGTGCTGCTCTGGGCTGTTTGCTGCAGCTCCAGTGACCACCAGCAGGTGTCTTCCCAGAGCCAGCAAGCTGTAACAATCAGCCACACCTGGGTTCAACCATTAGATGGCTATTTAAGACTGTTCCTCCCTTTCCCCAGGGCGTCACAATCCTGTTCGCCTCCTTGCTGCCAGATCCTTGTGCTCGTGTCCCCTGATATCCTGAACCTTCCTGTGCCTTGCTCCTGCTTCCTGCCCTAGTACCCAGCCTTGATACCTTGCTTCCTTGTATACCCTGTACTCTTGTCCTTTATATTATAGATATTGTATATCGTTATTTTTGATCCATAGTGTAGTTAGGTTTATTAGTTATTCTTGTTTGTGCATTGGGGGTTTGGTTCTTATTTTTGTATTTGAGGTTTGTTTTGCTTGCTGTTTGTTTGTATATTTTTTGGTGTGTGTTTCACTGTAAATAAATCTCACCTTAAAGTTATATACTTTGTTTCGTCTCGGTTCCATGGTGTAGCTACGTGTCTGGTCTGCCTAGCTGAAGAAACCTGACATAATTGTGACACCCACCAACGACCAGGTCTGCTACACTTGGGAACTTGGAGCCAGTTGCTTGAAATTTTTGCCTACCTCTGTCAAGATGCTAAGAGTGAAGGTTATTTGTCGTGTGGAGCTTTTTTATTGCTATATGTTATAGATATTATATTTCCTGTTCTCATGTCCCATATGTTCCTTCGTTCCATAGTTCCGACCCATGATCCCGTCCTTCGTCCTCGTTCCGTGTCCTTCCAAGTCCTATAGTCCCCTGTGCTCGTGTTCCTAGACCGTCGTTCCTCCGCTTGTC
>BLSH010272281.1:325781-339197 GCA_018402905.1 Glandirana rugosa | reverse complement strand
GCCCCCCCCCCCCCCCCGACTTTGGAACACCCTGCCACCCGACCCGACATCTGCAACATTGATTTCCTACCCATCTTCAAATCAGGTCTCAAAACCCATCTTTTTAAACTAGCATACACAGTTTGACTTCATTGATTTGTTTTTGTAATTTAAAGTGATTGTAAATGCTCCTTTTTTTTAAAGCAAACATGTTATATTTACCTCCTCTGTGCAGTTGGATTTGCACAGCGCAGCCCATATCCTCCTCTTTTCGGGTCCCTCTTATGCTCTCCTGGCCCCTCCTCCTATCAAGTGCCCCCTCAGCCAGCAGCTTTCTATGAGGTCACCCGAGCCGAGTTAGAGCTCCGTGTATCCATTCAGACATGGAGCTCTGACCCGGCCCTGCCCCCTCTCTACCTGATTGGCTGACTGATTTTTATTGACAGCCATGGGTGCCAATGGCACCACTGCTGTGTCTCAGCCAATCGGGAGGAGTGTCTGGGACAGCTAAGACACTTGTGGACATTGCTGCAGAGAGAAGGGGCTCAGGTAAGCTATTAGGGGTACTGGGGGGCTGCTACACACAGGTTTTTTTTTTATCTTAATGCATAGAATGCATTAAGATAAAAAAACCTTCTGCCTTTACAATCTCTTTAATGGTTTTGTAATGTACATTTATTTTATTTACTTTTTTGTTTTTATGTTGTTAACTTTGTAAGGTGACCTTGGGTGTTCTGAAAGACGCCTATAAATAAAATGTATTACTATTATTATTATTATTTAAGGGGAAGTGCACACTAACACTAAAACCTACATCTACAGGCATCCACGATCTAAGACTAACCACTGTACTAATGACACTGGCTGGGAAGGGGTTAACATTAGGGGTAATCAAAGTGTTAAATGTATGCCTAAGTTGTGCTTCCTCGCTGTGGGGGAGGTTTCTGCTTAGCAGAAACACGGGATCAGTACCTTTCCCTCTGACAGAATGACAATCTGCCTTATTTACCTTGACAGATTGTCGTTTTGCCTCTGTACTTTCTAATCGGCAGGTTCCAGTGGACATCAAGTTCATGATAGCCACAGCTGGGCCCCAGACCTGGAAGTGTCAGATCACTTACTAGATATGTGATCTGGCAGAGAGCAGCCGCCCTGCCACAGTAAATGTATGTGGGGCAGTCGCTAAGTGGTTAAAGCACTTCTCTTCCCTAGACTAAACGAATAATCAATCCTTGTGCAGAACTATTGCAATGGATAATTTTCAAATTTTATGGAACTAGGCTTTAAAGCTTATCTATGTTCAAAATTAAAATCCTATATTAAATTTCCACATTGTATTTATATTTATTACATTGCATGTATAGATAGACACCTACGTGTATATTTTTAATTATTTATAACCTACCCTAATTAATCTGAAGGATCTGGAAGTCTCTAAACTTACTCTGTGAAGTCCCTCACATATTTGTGAGTAGGCACTGCTGAGTCACACATTTCACAGAGCCTGCCTTATGAACTACAGAAGTTCAGGGAGGAGGAGTTTCAGGAGGTGGAGTCAGTACAGGAATCACTGCTTGCAGGCAGAAAGGTACCATGGGATATGTAGTCCTTAGGAAATGAAAGTAAACAGCAGAGAAAAAGCTGCAAAGCATGCTGGGAATCCAGGAAGTTGTGGAAAGAGCCTGCCAGTAGACAGGCAGAACTCACAATACAAAAGTAGATTAATTAAGAAGCTTATATTGGATTGTCGAAAATAACTATTATTTGTATTGCTATTATAAAGCTGATGTTATAAAAAAGTGTATACTGTGGCCATAGATTTCTTTTAAATAACATGTCTGAAACAGGTAGTGTGATTGCCTAATCAAGAAATAGAGGGCTATGCAAATTTGATAGAGGTTCTAATACTTCACCATTCTATTCAAACCTAAAAACATTTTGATTAGATTTCTGCTTTAGCTGTCCCATATCATTGCCATCTTTGATGTTTTTTGTTTTATCACCCACTGCAAAGTTGCAGACTATGTTACTGTCCTAGAAATGAAGCGTAATAACTGAAGATGTTTACCTTACTGCAATGCAACTCCATGGCTTTATCTTTTAATAATGTTTACAACATAGAGCAGACAGTGCTTTTCAGTTTTCAGAATGAGTAAAAAGAAGATATTAAAATAGACTTTTTTTCATAATGTGCAAATTTACAGCTAGAATTCAATGCAGTTCATACAATTCATCCATCCCCTGACTATGCTTGTAAGTACAGTATTATAACTCCAGGTCATCCCTGACTACCTAAGAGTCCATAATTATTCTTGTTTGAAATGACACTAAATGAGTATGTTCTCAGCGTCTCTTTGGATGCATCATCAAGTTTATAAAGAGAGCCCATTTCCTATCAGTGTTTCCCATTACATCTGCCACCTGTGAAAGATGGATTTTATTTGAAACAAGTCCAGTCACATGCACTAATTCTAATTTTCGGCTGTATATTATGGCGACAGACCATTTCTCTCTGTTGTGCTTAATGAATTTCTTTCCATTATGGAACGCCTTGCATATCAGAGCTCGATGCAAGGCCGCTCAGCTCCAATTATTGACAAAGATATTGGCCTTTGGAGGGTGAGTTAATGGCCATTTTTCTTTCTTTGTTTCGATCTATGAAAAATCTCCAGGGAAAGGGAAGACGTTTCTATTATTCATTAAAATATTTTGTCAGCCTACTCTACTGTGATTAAAATGAATCAAGCCCACCAGTTATAGCAGTAGTATATTTGAGAGTATATGAGACATGCACATGGGTGACATATGCTCCACCCTTACGCATTAAAGCTTTTTCATTGCAAGGTGAACAAAACTCAGCCGGCACTGGCAGACAAGAGAACTCAAATCAATGTGCACAGGTTCTTCTACACAGTTGCTTGTAGGAATCATTGCACCTTTGAGTTTGTATGCTTGTAGGTAAACAAAGGAGTTCATTATCAGAGTCACACTTAAGCTCATAGGGCAGGGTCTGCTATTGATCTTGAATGTCTTTGTATGCAAGCAAGATCCCTTTCAATTACAGTCATACTCCCCTAAGTCCCACTGCAATATATGAACTAGGACTTCACCACATTAGTAAAACTACAGAAATCCCTCACACAATGAAACAAACATATATGCATGAAAGGTTTGTCCCTTAACTGGTAAACACATTACAGGCACAATGATTGAGAAGAAAGCAAGCACTGCTTGTCCACTCAAAAATAATGTCTTACCTTTGTTGTTCTTTTAACTGTGCTTTATGTTTCACTTGGATACCACACATCCACCCTCAGCAGTAGTTGTAACTTACACTTCTAAGATATTTGCTGAACAGTGGTGCCCCTGCTGTGTTCTTCATATGCCCCTATGTAGAATCCATCTGAGCAGTGGTAAAGATTTTACAATTCTGTGGAATGCATTAGGAAAGCAGTAGTCACAGAAGCTCCTTTTGGGAGCACCCAGAAAAGCTTATAATGACTGGCACAAACCAATATCATCTGATCAATAGCTCTCATACTTTACTGCATAATTGCAAAGTCTTACTCCAGATTTCTGGAGGGACAGACCCTTGCTCTATAAAGCCAGCCATAGATGGACTGCAATTCGGCCAAATTTCGATCCATCTATGAGCAGGTTAGTTGTACGGAAGTGATCTAGATCAACTTCTGTATAACCACTTAACATAGGCCAAATGCAAGTCAGAAAGAGTTCAACTGCAAGTTAAATGTACCTGTCACTCAATTCTAAATGCAATAGAAGCATTTCAAACTGATGTCAAATTGTTGACATCAACACAAGCCCAAAGCCAAATGAAACATGCCTTGTAGCTAACTTAAACGGAAAGTTCAGCTGGAATTTATTAATTTGAAGAAGTGATGTGCAATGGTTACTGGAACACTAAAATAAAACACAGTGAGTGCTTCAGAGGCAAAGCTACTAGTACAAAGGTGACCAACCCTAATATGCAAATCCGTTATAAAAAAAGTGCAGCACTACAATATTTCAATCATAAACTGCCACATATAAAACAAAATATCATAAATATAGTATGTGACCTTTTTATAGTGCACCGTTAACATATAATCAAAGTCCTAAACAGTCAATAAAGTGCAACACATGTTCAAAAGGTGTTGAAATTATCCACCAAAGGTATATTCCCAAGTGAAAATAAACATATAAAGTGACCAGAAGTGATTCCATGCATAAAGTGATTCCAGTGCTGTCCCCTTCACCAATGTGCTCTCACCAGAATTCCATTGGTAAACGGCATGATATCAGAACAACCTTTTGAGGATTCCCAGCAACCATCCACTGGTAAATGGCATAACATCAGAGCAACCTTTTAAGAGTTTCCCCACAATCATCTGGTGGCTCTTTCACAGAGGTAATAGCTCCTCGCATCAAACCTGATCAGAAGGGTGCTCACCACATGGAGCCCGAGGGAAGGTTTATGGTGTAGTAGTTTACTGTAAAATTACTGACATACAATTTAAAATGAAGGATGTACCAAATAAAAAAGAACATACATGGCCGGACTTACAGCAATGGCCACCTATCCCAACCCAGGTTTCGTGCACATGCACATCATCAGGGGATCTGCCAGCTGGAACCCTGCATGGGGCCCCTTGGGGCTGGGGCCAGTCAACTGCTCTAATCACAGAACCTACATCACTAAGAAAGTAGAATTATAGGGCATGTCTATCCAAATCCAACATCTTGGTGTAAGTTAGGCACTGATGAGTTCAGTCAGCCACTGTTCTTTTTATATCTCTGAGAAGTTTAGCAGGAATGCCCTCCAAGAAAGGTGTGAGCCTCAGACTTCACAATAGCCATATTATTATCTTTGGTAACGGTATACTGTATTCTTTGTGTTGGTTTCCTCCCTAAACATAGAGTAGAATCCAGCACAAAATAATTACTTGGCATACAGTTTAGCAAAATTAGGATTAAACTGCGTGGGCCCCAAGACCACCTTTACATCAATTTGGTATCTGGGTGGACTTACACGTTACCATTTTCCCATATATTTGATGCATGGCTTTTTGTGAGGTACGTTATTGAAAAAGACTTCTCTAGTCTAGGGCTTGTTTTTCAAAAGCCTGGTTTTCCTGTGATAAGCTTCAGTAATTGCACTCGCTGCACCAGCCTTCAATCTATAGAAAGTCTGAAATGAATGGACATGTTTTCAGGCTGCTTCTTGAGGTTTGTAAGTATTGTTGTGTCAAGGGGGCAAGGCTTGCAGTCAGTCAAGTTGGTACAGCAATGTCACAGCAACAGAGGAAGATTGATGACCTTGTGAGAAGGAAACTTTTATTGGTGCCTTCAGTAACTTGCAAAAACAGATGATATATATTTCCCCTATTTGTAGCACATACTTTGCTTATTAGTTTCAGAGGTCAGATGACCAAGAACATTTTTTTTGGCTTTCTTAGAGAAACAATGACTACTGTGCTTTTCACAAAATGCACAAAATGCACATTTATTTCAAATTATCTCCCAAACTAGTTAAAAAAGGATACAATACTGTTATAGATAACCTGCATTTTAGGGAAAAAAAACTACAGAAATGTATAAAATAGAAATTTGCAAAACACATATGAGTGTAAAAGCATAGACTATTTTACCACATATATTTAAAAATATGTTTTTTTAACCACCTGAATGCTGGGCATGAAAACCCCCTTCCTACCCAGGCCATTTTTCAGCTTTCAGCACTATCACACTGACAATTACTCAGTCATGCAACACTGTACCCATATGAAATTTGTGTCCTTTTTTTCACACAAATAGAGCTTTCTTTTGGTGGTATTTAATCACTAGTGCATTTTTTTCTTTTTTGTGCTATAAATAAAAAAAATATTGAACATGTTGTGGAAAAAATGTCATTATCTTTGTTTCTGTATAAAAATGTTGGAAATTAGTAATTTTTCTTCATAAATTTTGGCCAAAATTGATACTGCTACATATCGTTGGTAAAAATAACCCAAATTGGTGTATATTATTTGGTCCTTGTGTAAGTTATAGAGTCTACAAGCTATGGTGCCAATCATTGAAAATTGATCACACCTGATCACACCTAATGTACTGATGACCTATCTAATTTCTTGAGACCCTAACAAGCCAGGAAAGTACAAATACCCCCCAAATGACCCCTTTTTGGAAAGTAGACATTCCAAAGTATTCAGTAAGTTGCATGGTGAGTTCTTTGAAGTTGTAGTTTTTCCCACAATTCTTTGCAAAATGAAGATTATTATTATTTTTTTTTTTTACAAAATTATCATATTAACAAGTTATTTCTCACACATGGCATATGCATACTTGCAACTACACCCCAAAACACATTCTGCTACTCCTCCCAAGTATGGCAATATCACATGTCTGAGACTTTTTCACAGCCTCGCAACATACAGATGCCCAACATGCAGGGAGCACCATCAGGTATTCTAGGGACATAAATTACACATCTAATGTCATGATGACCTATCACATTTTTGAAGGCCCTGGAGCACCAGGACAATGGAATTGCCCACAAAATGACCCCATTTTGGAAAGCAAACATCCCAACAAATAATATATGAGACATAATAAGTCTTTTGAATGGTTCATTTTTTACTATAAGTTTTTGGAAAATGAGGAAAAAAAATGAAAACACATTTTATTTTACACAAAGTTGTCCATTTATAAGATATTTCCAACGCATAGCATGTGCATAGCAAAAATGACACCCCAATATACATTCTGCTACACCTCCTGAGTATGGATACCACATGTGTGAGTCTTTTACACAGCCTGGCCACATACAGAGGCCCAACATTGAACTAGCACCTTCAGGCATTCAACAAGCATAAATTACACATCTCATTTTTCAACCACCTATTACACTTTTAAAGGTCCTGGAGCACCAGGACAATGGAATTGCCCACAAAATGACCCCATTTTGGAAAGCAAGCACCCCATTGTATAATATATGAGGCATAATGAGTCTTTTTAACATGTTATTTTTTCCAGTAGTTTATGGAAAATTTAGGGAAAAAATTAAAATGCTTTTGTTTTTACACAAAGTTGTCCATTTATATGATATTTCCAACACATAGCATGTACATAGCAAAAATGACACCCCAAAATACCTTCTACTACTCCCCCTGAGTATGGTGATACCACATGTGTAAGACTTTTACGCAGCCTGGCCACATACAGAGGCCCAACATTGAACTAGCACCTTCAGGCGTTCTACAAGCATAAATTACGCATTTCATTTCTCAACCATCTACCTATTACACTTTTGAAGGTCATTGAGCACCAGGACAATGGAATTGCCACAAAATGACCCCATTTTGGAAAGTAAACACCCCAACGTATATTCTGTATTCTATATATGAGGCTTGATGAGTCTTGTGAACATGTCATTTTTTTCCAGTAGTTTTTGGAAAATGTGGGAAAAAAATTGAAACACATTTTTTTTTTTACACAAGTTGTCCATTTATATGATATTTCCAACACATAGCATGTACATGAAACCCCAAAATACATTCTGCTACTCCTTCTGAGTATGTAGAGTACCTCCAAAGACCAATTAGGTATAACAGAAATTAGGGTGTCTCGTCCATATTGAACAATGTACATGAGTCAGGGCAATTAGGTCCCTAGCCAGTACACCAAGGATAGGTTGAAGGGATTGGACTATCACGACACCAGATATAGATAAGGTAACACATCAATATTTAAAAAAAATAACACATTTATTATAGGTACATTCAGTAAAAAGGGAAAATTTGACAAACAATAATCATAAAAGCAAACATTTGCACCACTCTACATTTCGCCCCATAGGGGGGGGGGGGGTTGTTGAATGGTGCCAGGACACAGATATCAAGGAATCTCTACATGTTTTGCGGATAGAATTCTGCTTCATCAGGAGGGATATCTGCATGTCTAGTGATTCCTGGTGTACTGAGGCAAAGATACGTTCCCCGTCGGCAGAAGGTTTACCAAAATAATTATTTGCTGGTAAGGATCCCAGGGTGCACGGACACCTGGCATCTAGCAGACCTCCTCCACTAGTCCGGTATCCCCAGTCTCATGGCTTTTGAGCTGTAGCCTTCTTAGCATCACTTTCATACTTACATGCCACCACAGATGCTGGTGACAACACCCTGGGACTGAGTAATAAATTCCTCTTTTATACTTACCAGCAAATAATTCTTTTGGTAAACCTCCATAACACTACCCCACTTCTGCCGACGGGGAACATATTGTTGCCTTGGAACACCTGGTATGCCTTTTACAGGTGATGTTTATTGACAGGTGATTGGCGATGGTCACTGATGGGTGACTGGTGGAGGTCACTGATGGGTGTCTGGTGGTGGTCATTGATGAGTGAAGGGTGTCTGGTGGTGGTCACTGATGGGTGACGGGTGTCTGGCAGTGGTCACTGATGGGTGACAGGTGTCTGGTGGTTGTCACTGGTGGGTGATGGGCATCTGGCAGTGGTCACTGATAGGTGATGGGTGACTAGCGGTGGTCACTGATGGGTGATGGGTGACAGGCCATGGGTGACTGGCAGTGGTCACTGATGGGTGACAGGCCACGGTCACCGATGGGTGACAGGTCATGGTCACTGATGGGTGATGGGTGACAGGCCACGGTCACTGATGGCTGACGGGTGACAGGCCACGGTCACTGATGGGTGTTGAGTAACAGGCCACAGTCACTGATGGGTGACGGGCGACATGCCATGCTCACTGATGGGTGACGGGTAACATGTCACAGTCACTGATGGGTCACAGGTGTCTGGCGGTTGTCACTGGTGGGTGATGGGCATCTGGCAGTAGTCACTGATGGGTGACAAGTGTCTGATGGTGGTCACTGATGGGTGACTGTCGGTGGTCACTGATAGGTGATGGGTGACTGGCGGTGGTCACTGATGGGTGATGGATGTCAGGCCATGGGTGACTGGCAGTGGTCACTGATGGGTGACAGGCCACGGTCACTGATGGGTGACAGGTCATGGTCACTGATGGGTGAAAGGCCACGGTCACTGATGGCTGACGGGTGACAGTCCACGGTCACTGATGGGTGATGAGTAACAGGCCACAGTCACTGATGGGTGACGGGCGACATGCCACGCTCACTGATGGGTGACGGGTGACATGTCACAGTCACTGATGGGTCACAGGTGTCTGGCAGCTGTCACTGGTGGGTGATGGGCATCTGGCAGTGGTCACTGATAGGTGACAAGTGTCTGATGGTGGTCACTGATGGGTGACTGTCGGTGGTCACTGATAGGTGATGGTGACTGGCGGTGGTCACTGATGGGTAAAGGGTGACAGGTCATGGGTGACTGGCAGTGGTCACTGATGGGTGATAGGCCATGGTCACTGATGGGTGACAGGTCATGGTCACTGATGGGTGATGGGTGACAGGCCATGGGTGACTGGCAGTGGTCACTGATGGGTGACAGGCCATGGTCACTGATGGGTGACAGGTCATGGTCACTGATGGGTGACAGGCCACGTTCACTGATGGCTGACGGAGGACAGGCCACAGTCACTGATGGGTGATGAGTAACAGACCACAGTCACTGATGGGTGACGGGCGACATGTCACGTTCACTGATGGGTGACGGGTGACATGTCACAGTCACTGATGGGTCACAGGTGTCTGGCGGTGGTCACTGGTGGGTGATGGGCATCTGGCAGTGGTCACTGATGGGTGACAAGTGTCTGATGGTGGTCACTGATGGGTGACTGTCGGTGGTCACTGATAGGTGATGGGTGACTGGCGGTGGTCACTGATGGGTGATGGGTGACAGGCCATGGGTGACTGGTAGTGGTCACTGATGGGTGACAGGCCATGGTCACTGATGGGTGACAGGTCATGGTCACTGAAGGGTGATGGGTGACAGGCCACGGTCACTGATGGCTGACGGGTGACAGGCCACGGTCACTGATGGGTGATGAGTAACAGGCCACAGTCACTGATGGGTGACAGGCGACATGCCACGCTCACTGATGGGTGACGGGTGACATGTCACAGTCACTGATGGGTGACGGGTGAAAGGTGCACTTTATTACGCCAGTCTGATGACAGGTGCATTCTATAATGACATGTGCACTTTATGGGGGCAGATGTGGTGACTGTTGTGTGACAGGTGCAATGGGGGGGCATGGGTGAAATGACAGGTGTGTTGGTACTTTACACAGATAGGTAACTCACTGATCCTAGCTCTTCTCTCCTCACACTGGAAACTGTGTGAGGAGAGAAGAGCTGGTAACAGTGAATTGCCGCTCTGTTTACATTACATGCGATCGGCTGTGAGTAGATCACATGAGTAGATCACAATCACAAGGTAACAGCCACCGACCAATAGCTGATACCAGTGTCAGTGACAGGCAGTGTTCCCTGGGAACACGCCACCACCAACATGCACGCACAGCGCACTCCAGATTGCGTGCATGCGCCGTGCGAATGGGGAAAGCACCATTTATGATCAGCCGTGACTTCATCTCGGCCGAACACATGGTAAATAATAACTGGTCACACCTGTCGGTGACGCAGTGTGTCGCGGGGACGCACTGCCACTGACAGAGCCAGCAAGCGCACGCCCGATCGCGCGCAATCCCGGCTTGAAGGGCCGACGTCATATGACATCCGCCCGCAATGAGAGCCGCACCGCTCCGCCGTCATTTGACGGTGGGCGGGCGGCAAGTGGTTAAATTAAAACTTTTGTTTTCATTTTGGATAACATAAGGGTTAATACCCCTGTCATCTGTGTCCCATGGGGGGGGGGATTTACCTTCACTTCCTGTCCCATAGCCAAAACAGGAACTGAAAGGAAATCCATGCAAATTAAGGGTATCCATTGGGCCCTCTGCAGGTCACCAGAACTAACGTCCCCAGTAAAAGATTTCCCCTTTAACTGTTCTCATATCAACCCAAACTTTTGGAATTTTCTTTTATTTTCACTTCTGATGATAACAGGAAACAGGACAAATAAGTAGGGTGAATCTCCCTAACTAGGGCATAGGTAGCAATAAAGACCTGACAGGTGTTCTAATCCATCTCCACTCTGTCCAAAACCAAAAAAAAAAATTTTGCCTTTAGTTATACTTTAAATCATTTTTTTTCTTGGGGTGTCTTGGGCTTACAAATTTGTGGTCATGGGCCCGCTCGCCATCCTGAATACTAGGATATAACTTCATCATTACTATTCTACTGTATATTGTTACCTCTGCATTCTCCTGACGAAGTGTGCTGTTTGCCTAGGAAATGTGTAAAGTATCTCCATCTACCAATTTAATATGAATATAAGGGTTAACATTAAAAATATATACAGTATTTCTATATTGTGTTATATGCAATGTACAGTATCTCACAAAAGTGAGCACACCCCTCACATTTTTGTAAATATTTTATTCTATCTTTTCATGTGACAACACTGAAGAAATTACACTTTGCTACAATGTAAAGTAGTGAGTGTACAGCTTGTATAACAGTGTAAATTTTCTGTCCCCTCAAAATAACTCAACACACAGCCATTAATGATTAAAAACCACTGACAACAAAAGTGAGTACACCCCTAAGTGAAAATGTCCAAATTGGGCCCAAATTGTCAATATTTTGTGTGGCCGCCATTATTTTCTAGCACTGCTTTAACCCTCTTGTGCATGGAGTTCACAAGAGCTTCACAGGTTGCCACTGGAGTCCTCTTCCACTTCTCCATGATGACATCACGGAGCTGGTGGATGTTAGAGACCTTGCGCTCCTCCGCCTTCCATTTGAGGATGCCCCACAGATGTTCAATAGGGTTTAGATCTGGAGACGTGCTTGGCAAGTCCATCACCTTTACCCTCAGCTTCTTTAGCAAGGCAATGGCCATCTTGGAGGTGTGTTTGGGGTCGTTATCATGTTGGAATACTGCCCTGCAGCCCAGTCTCCAAAGGGAGGGGATCATGCTCTGCTTCAATATGTCACAGTACATGTTGGCATTCATGGTTCCTTCAATGAGCTGTAGCTCCCCAGTGTCAGCAGCACTCATGCAGCCCCAGATCATGACACTCCCACCACCATACTTGACTGTAGGCAAGACACACTTGTCTTTGTACTCCTCACCTGGTTTCCGCCACACATGGTTGACACCATCTGAACCAAATAGGTTTATTTTGGTCTCATCAGACCACAGGGCATGATTGCAGTAATCCATGTCCTTAGTCTGCTTGTCTTCAGCAAACTGTTTGTGGGCTTTCTTGTGCATCATCTTTAGAAGAGGTTTCTTTCTGGGACAACGGCCATGCATACCAATTTGATGCAGTGTGTGGCATATGGTCTGAGCACTGACATGCTGACCCCCTACCCCTCTAACCTCTGCAGCAATGCTGGCAGCACTCATACATCTATTTCCCAAAGACAACCTCTGGATATGACGCTGAGCACGTGCACTCATCTTCTTTGGTTGACCATGGTGAGGCCTGTTCTGAGTGGAACCTGTCCTGTTAAACTGCTGTATGGTCTTGGCCACCATGCTACAGCTCATTTTCAGGGTCTTGCCAATCTTCATATAGCCTAGGCCATCTTTATGTAGAGCAGTGGTTCTCAACTCCGGTCCTCAGGACCCACTAACAGGCCAGGTTTGCAGGATAACTGAAATACATCACAGGTGATATCATTTGCTGCTCAGTGATTGCAGTATTCTAGTCTGCATCTCCCCAAGGTAATACTTAAAATCTGGCCTGTTGGTGGGTCCCGAGGACAGGAGTTGAGAACCACTGATGTAGATCAACAATTCTTTTTTTCAGATCCTAAGAGAGTTCTTTGCCATGAGGTGCCATGTCGAACATCCAGTGGCCAGTATGAGAGAGTGAGAGCGATAACACCAAATGTAACACACCTGCTCCACATTCACACTTAAGACCTTGTAACACTAACGAGTCACATGACACTGGGGAGAGAAAATGGCTAATTGGACCCAATATGGACATTTTCACTTAGGGGTGTACTCACTTTTTTTGCCAGTAGTTTAGACATTAACTTCCTCCCGCCCGCGCCATAGCCGAATGATGGCTACAGCGCGGCTCTAAAATGCCGGGAGGACGTCAATAGACGTCCTCCCATTTGGCTTGTGCTGGGCGCGCTCCCGCGGGCGCGAGCGGCACGTGCACGCGCTGCTCGCGCCCGCGGGAGCGTGCCCGCGGGTCGGGCGGACCCGATGTCCGCGATCTCCTTTCAGAGAGGAGGAACGGGGAACCGCCGAAGTAAACACGGCGGTTCCCCGTTCTGTGAATGGGACATAACAGATCTACTGATCCCTGTCACTGGGATCAACCGCGCCCGCCCTCCTTCAATTACAGATTTGATGACCGTTTTTTTCACTCATGTGGGGATTCACTTTTACAGGTATAACCCAGGTTAATCGGT
>BLSH010272281.1:299027-313774 GCA_018402905.1 Glandirana rugosa | reverse complement strand
TAAGCAACAGCTGGAACCTGGCCCTATAGGAGTAGCCGATGATTTTTGAACAATAATCTGTCCCTCTAAGAAACAGCTGGAACCTGGCCCTATAGGAGTAGCCAATGATTTTTGAACAATAATCTGTCACTTACAGCAACAGCTAGAACCTCTCCCTTTAGAATTAGGAGATGATTTTTGAACAATAATCTGTCCATCTAAGCAACAGCTGGAACCTGGCCCTATAGGAGTAGCCAATGATTTTTGAACAATAATCTGTCCCTCTAAGCAACAGCTGGAACCTGGCCCTATAGGAGTAGCCGATGATTTTTGAACAATAATCTGTCCCTCTAAGAAACAGTTGGAACCTGGCCCTATAGGAGTAGCCAATGATTTTTGAACAATAATCTGTCACTTACAGCAACAGCTAGAACCTCTCCCTTTAGAACTAGGAGAATATTTTTGAACAATAATCTGTCCCTCTAAGCAACAGCTGGAACCTGGCCCTATAGGAGTAGCCGATGATTTTTGAACAATAATCTGTCACTTACAGCAACAGCTAGAACCTCTCCCTTTAGAACTAGGAGATGATTTTTGAACAATAATCTGTCCCTCTAAGCAACAGCTGGAACCTCTCCCTATAGAACTAGGAGATGATTTTAGAACAATATAATCTGTCCCTCTAAGCAGAAGCCTCTACCTAGTGCAGTCAGACTGTTCTGTAATGCAGGGTTTGATCTGTAATCTGTCACTCAAAGCAGCAGTATGTGAAATCTCAAATTACTCCGCAATCAGATTGTTGTGTAATGCAGGCTGAGGTCTGCAATCTGTCCCTCAGAGCAACAGTAGTAGTAATCTCAGGATGCAGGATGAGATGCTAAAATGTCTGCAATCTCTCCCTCACAGTGCCGGCAGCTTCCTCTCCCTACCCTAGTCAGAGTCTCAGAGAGCATGTGACTGCAGCATCAAGTGACTCCAGCTTATAAAGAGGTTGGGTCACATGATGCACTGGCCATTCACAGCCATGCCATTAGGCTGTGATGGTTTCTAAGGGCAAATCAGTGAAACGCTTGTTGATTGGCTGCCCTGCAGCTATTCAACATGCGTGATCAACTACCAGAACCCAGAACGCAAATGTTTTTTGAAATGTCCGGGTTTGGGTCCGGGTCCCGGACACCCCAAAGTTCGGTATGGACCCGAACTTTACAGTCCAGGTTCACTCAACTGTGATTGTGAGCGCATACCATATTTTCTACTGGTGCTATTTCAGAGACTTAAAGTGGTTGTAAAAGCAGAAGGTTTTTTATCGTAATACATTCTATGTATAGCGAATGACCCCTTGGGGGTTGCTGAATGTTGTGGTTCACCTGATCACACTGCCCTCAGTCACACTTCTTCCTCACATCCGAAGTCACAGTACAGACTGGTACTTTGTTTTTGTATTTTTATTAGGGGATTGAACTTGGATGGGGTAGGGATGATTATGGCATGCCCAAGGATCAACATTTCTTAATTGGGACTATATATACAACATAGTATATACACTTCTTCTTCATTCCAGCACTGACACTTGCTGCACGTTTCAATCCTTGTTCCTCTCTCCAGCACTAACGCTGCACAGTACTCCTTGTTCCTCTCTCCTGCACAATCACTTCATTCCGGCTTAGCTAACACATGGTGAGGCCTGATATAGTTGAATCGGGACCTCCGGACTGCCCATTATAGGCAGGGACCGTGGGCCCCCCCAAAGTGTAGCAAAGTACATGTGTGTTAGTTAGCAGGATGGACTACAACTCCCAGCCCATCCTCTTCCAGGCCCTGTCAGCCCTTCCAGCTGCAACAGCCTCCTCCACTGCCACAGTGACACCACTGTCCCACACTGACTTCTGCATCCTTCCCAGACTGTCTCTCATCACAATCTGCTCTGGCATTCCTCTTCCAGTTCCCCAGGGCATGTGTCGCTCACCAACTACTGACACTTGTAGTTCCTCCACTGAAAATCTCTCTCCAATAGTGCTCTCTCCTGCTGCCCTTTCCACTATGCCTTGTGCCTCCACTCTGGGATCTTACTCCTCCCGGCTGCACCTGAGCACTCCAGGCCCAAGGTCAACCCTCCCCAGACTGGGAGCTCCCCCTAGGCCGCAACAGCCTCCACACTATATCATATTCTGACTTCCACCCAAACTCTCCTCCCAGACAGCGCTGACCCTGGGTATTTGAGGAGGCTTGCCCCCTGCCAATCCAGGTTGGGGATTGGTCAGGGCTCCTCAGAATACCCTAGATGGCTACACCTCCCCTCCCGCCTCTCTTTCCAGAAAACACCAGAAGCTTCTGGAAAGAAGTGTGAGGTCCTGATGACACCACCTGTGAATCACCCAGCCCTACCTGAACCACTCCCAGCCCAGAATCAAAACAATCAGGCCTGCTCTCAGTCAGGCCTGACTAAATTTGACTCATCTACACAAAAATCTCACACTAAGCACCTACTTGAAGTAGAGGGCTCTACATATAAATTAAGATAAAACAACCTTCAGTATGCAGTGTGCGGCATGACAAGTAACACCGGTGTGAATGGGGAATAAATGTGAGTTAGGTATCCTGGATAGTAAGCTCCTTGAGGGCAGAGACTGATGTGAATGTACAATATATACTAAAGAAGGAGGGGGGAATAAGGGGAGGGGGGGAAGGTGCCACCGGGTCATGACCCTTAGGCCCAAACCCCTGTACAGAATATAAAGGTATACAAAACAAATGTATGAGGACATGAAATATGTTTAAAAAATGTTTTTAAAAATGTTTAAAAAATGATGAAGAGTATATCAAAAGCCTCAGGTAAGGGAATAGTGAGGTAGGGGATCGGTTGACGCATCCATATACACAGATGTAAACCAAGCCAGACCAGACCCCTATCTCAAAGGAGTGTATTGATTTCATTCTCCTCATTCATACCCCCAGGATAGAGGGTGTCCAGGGTGAAAATCCAGAAATGTTTCCTCTCGCATAGCCATTTATACCGTTCAGCCATAGGGAAAGTTTTTGAGATGGATTCAATAACCCAAATACGCAGTTCCTGAGTACGTTGGTCGTGACATTCCAAAAAGTGTCTAGGGACATGTGTGGTCTGAGCCCTTTTCCACAAGGTTTCGTGCTCCCCAAACCTCTTTCTCAGAGTACAAATGGTGCGGTCCACATAGAGTAAACCACATGGGCAAGATAGACAATACACCACATACTCAGAAGAACAACTGTAGAAGTCTGAGATAGAATACTGCTTGCCCTTGGTGACAAAATCTTTCTGGCCATGGGTGACATGGGCACACGTGAGGCACAACGGTTTCTTACACCTATACATACCCTTGATGTTAAAAAAATCTTAAGGGAGCACTAGTGGGTTGCGATGGGGGCTTAATGCAACTGGGGGCCTATTTTCCACTCCGGCCTACCTCGGACTGGTCTGGGCTCCTTTGGCAGGTGAGTGGTCCCTCATGTGCCTTGGAGGATATTCTTGGGTGATTTATCTGGACGGTGGATTACAAGCGGAGATCATTGTCCTGTGGGACAATTGGAAAAAATTTGGGAAAACCACCGGGGCGCCCTATTGTCTCGGGAGTGGGAGGCCCACTAGAAAGAGTGGGTAAATATGTGGACAGACGGATCAAACATCTAAACAGAGAATTGCCCTCCTTTATCTTAGATACCTCTGACATGCTCAGGACCTTGGCCAACTTGGAGATTCCTGAGGATTGCCTTCTGGCAGGTATAGATGTGGAGTCCCTGTATCCCTCCATTCCACATGATGTGGGGGTACGGGCGGTCTCCCAGTGGCTGGATATCGGACACCCCCTGACGGGACCCCATAATTAATTTTTGATAGAACTTTTAGAATTTGTTCTACATAATAACTGTTTTTTATGTGATCAAAAATATTACCGCCAGAAAAGGGGTGTCGCAATGGGGGCTGCCTGTGCCCCCTCCTATGCATGTCTCCATCTGGGGTGGTGGGAAAGACAGGAGGTGTACAGCCACCCACATACCAAAAACATGTTGTCCTATGGGCCAGATACATTGATGATGTACTGTTGGTGTGGAGGGGATCAGCGGAATCATTTGTCGGCTTCATTGAGGAACTCAATTGCAACAAGAGCAATATCTTCCTCACTTACAAGATGGATCCAAACCAAATTGAGTTTTTGGATCTATTAATCCGAAAAAACAAGGATAGAATCACGACTTGTACATATAGGAAGCCAACAGCTGGAAATACCCTCCTCCACGACACCAGCTATCACCCTTGGCCATTGATTAGGGGGTTACCAAACGGACAATTTATTGGGCCCTGCAGAAACTGTTCCAGCCTAGAAGACTTTAACAGGGAAAGCAGGGACCTAAGGAAAAGGTTCAGGCAGAGAGAATACCCCCATTCAGTTATCCAAAAAGTGAGGTCAAGGTCCGTAAACAAAACCAGAGAGGAAACTCTAGGAACAGGAGACAAAAGGAAGTTGAGTACTGCTGGGGCCTTGAAGAAGGGGCCACATCCCAAAAGTATGTCCTGAAACCTTGAATGTTAGTGCAAATAAGAAAAGTATCACAGACAATACTCACAGTTGTTCTTGTTGCAAGTACACTGATACAGCTACAATCACCTCAAGCATGTTGCTAGCTCCAAACACTGCATAATGCCAATATCTCAGCAACTGAGCTGATACTTCAACAACACACTTTCATTGACTGCAATGTATTTTCTCCTAGCAATGAAGATGCTAAGCAGAGTGATTCTGTAGCTGCTACAAGATCACCAGTGTGACATAAGCCTTAGAATACTTTGACGATGTGTAACTAAGCTCATATGAAATGAGTGTATTTCTCCTGATGATTAGATGAATTGAGTGGTTTCTAACTATAAAGCTGCCTTTTTGTCTCTGTAGTTCATGTGTATAGATCCAATGAAGTACACTTAATTTTTTTAGTATCAAAAATAACTGTCATTTTTTACAAATAAAATACTTGTTCTCACCTTTTTTATCCTTTGTTGCATCTCAGGAATGCTGACCTCTTCAGCTACTTCCTGTCTACATGCAAGAAATTGCTGGGCGAGTGTCCTCGGGGTGGCAACAGTGGGCACTTCTGTGTAATGTGTGTTGAAACGGCCACTTAGTCTCCAAGTGGAGGATGCCCATGTTACAAATTGGGGCAAACAAACATAATTGTTCAGACCTTTTATTTTGAAAACTGACAGTTTTATTAATTTCAACAATAAAAACAAAAATGTACATCAGACCTTGTTTTTAATCAACAGCATGGAATGTCTGTCTATTATACCATCTGCCTGACTGTAAATTTATGATGAAACAATGTTTACACTGTACACTTATGAGTAGCATATTTGTCTTTTTTGATCAGCATATTTATATTGTAGATAAACGATACCTCTCATACCCTGATGAAGGAGATATTCATTCTCTGAAATGCATTGGGTGGAAGAAATGTATTTGCATCTTTATCATCACACACAGTTGGTGTAACTACTATAGCTGTGCATACCATGTTATACCCTGTATAGTGTTCTTTTTATCCAGTGATGTAATAATAAAATTTGTTTTTATTAATGGATGTCTGATATACTATGACTTCAGAGTCCCACCAATAGGGGTTTTGTTCTGTGTTTCATGTAACAAGATGACAACAAAAAAGAGAATCGGAAAACAGATAGAAAGAAAAAAGCACCCGAAAAATGGTCCTTTTGGCAGGATTTGCAGATATTATTTTACTGAAAGATGTAGTTATAACAATACTAAAAATTATTTCTGGAATTGCATTAAAGTATAATAATAGATAAATACATTTTTTCTTAGTTTTGGATAGAGTGGGGAGGAATTAGAACACTGGTCAAGTTTTTATCGTTGTCTGTGCCCTCGTTGGAGAGATTCCCTCTCTTTATTTGTCCAGTTTACCATTATCTTCGAAAGTAACATTTAAAGAAAATCACATTTTTTGGGTTGCCCCCAGAACAGAAAAAGAAGGGAAATCTTTTAATGGGGACACTAGTTCTGGTGATCCTGGGGACAACAAAGAATCCCCTTACTTTGGAGGGGTTTCATCTTACTTCCTGTTTTGGCTATGAGGCAGAACATGAAGGGATATCTCTACAATGGGACACAGATGGTGAAAAATATCTGTTAGGGGTAATAACCTTCCCTTACTCTACCTAAAATGAAGTAAAACATTGCCTTTAGTTCTACTTTAACATGTAAAAGCTTATATGATTTTAATGATTGGGTTTATGTTGTATGTTGTAGTTTTGTAAAGGTCATTTAAAATAAAATCAATACAATGAAAAGATCTTTACAAATTCTGGGTTGAGCATGGTTGACAGGAATTGTTATGTATGAACTTGTAGTGCTAGTAGTAGATAATTGTACTGATTCATTAAATGCACTTGCAGTAGCTATCAGTATTAATCAGTTCAAGTGTAATAAAATTATGCTACGGAGCTATTCATTACAATGACTATCAATCTCCACTTGTAAGCAACACTTGTACTGTCAGGCACAATCTATATGTTTACAAACTAGCAAGTGGCACTTTTTCACTATACTAATGTTTCAATCTTAAAAAAAACACTACTAATGCAAATACATTATTTTTTAAATATCCCTGATATAAGCGTTAAAGTTTCGGTGGGATAAGTGTCTACAGATTTGGAAATCTGGATGGTCAAATGCAACCAATCAGGACATTTGTTTCTCATAGTCCCCTTTCAAATTATACAGCAAAAGCAAATATATCAATAAAACAAAACACATATGTAGAGTTATGACCCAAAATGGTATACAGCTCTGACTATTTGAGTACATGACCACATATTGATCAATCAGGAAAGAGTCATCTTAATCCTGTGTGAGTTATCTTCATGTTAGCTGGCCTTATAGTAAAGCTGAATTGCAGGTATGGACTTTTTTCCATAGTTACATTGGTTCAGCTTTGTCTGGTGTAAGTATGCATATGCCATAACTGACTCATGCCTGTGAAAGTGGGAAATCACTGTAGTATCTGCATCTACTAAAGTGCCCCTTGCAGCCTTTCACTTCCAATGTTGAGTGACTGCCCTGTTGCATAGTGAACACAGGGTGCCTCTCAGGGAAAGCCTTGTATTTTTCTCATTGAATGCAAAGCCTGACAATTAAAGTGACGCTCAACAACATCCTTATTTTCAACATATCATCCATATAACAACAATACATAAGGGTAGATTCACCTTTTTATTTTTTTTTAGGATGGAACATGTAACATGTTCCTACCGCTGCTGCAGCTCGGGGATCCGCTGCCTCTGTGTGAGAGCAGTAGAGGGAGAAATTCCCTATACCAGCTGTCATTCTTTGAAAGGAGCGCGGTAGTGGGCGCTCAATCCACATGGCCGTGTCATTCATTTACAGAGTTCTGTGAATGAATGAACTACAAGTACCAACATCCTTTGCGGCTGTTGACTTGTAGTTCTCAACGAACTACCTTCCTATCTGTGTGAAACTGCCTGCCTGTACGATGTATGGGCAGAGAGCTTACACTGACAGTCTGAAGGAGTCCTGCATGGCACCAGCAATCTACTGATCACTGGTGAAATGCTTTCCAGGTTCCTAAAAAAAAGAATAATAAATGCACATTTTTTACTTGCATTTATTATTTTTTTAAAGGTGAACATATCCTATAATAATCTATATTTCATGAAATTGTTTCTTACTGTGTTTTTCTGGCTCCTTTTAATGCCCTCTGTGAGTTCCTTAATGTCTTCTTTTGCCCTTTACTTCTGTTTGTTTGGAACAAGCAGTGTGCATGTTAGTTGTGTTGAAAAAGTGACGTGCACTGCTCTATACACATCCCATAGTCCATAGTCTCTAGTACGGGGCCGGCAACCCATCAATCTCGGGCTACCTGTCGATCAAGGCTATCTCATGGGTAGACTATGACCCGACATGCCCACCCGCTCCTGCCATCTGTGTGATGAACATGTGAAGCTGAGCAAAGTCCCGCGTAAACAGAATATCTGTAATTGGTATTTTTTTCACTTATGCTGTTAGCGTGAGGGGAAAAAAAAGCCGATTACTGGCTTCTGTCAGAGGGACCTTGGTCCCTCACATAGTGCTGCAGCTGCCTCACCGGTGCCCACCAGTGCCACCTGCAAGTGCCACCTACCAGTGCCCACCTGTCAAGCACCTGGTAGTGGAGACTGTCTTGTACAGGAAGCAACCACTCTTACGGCCCTGGTTTGGGAACCCCTGGTAGAGCAGACAGAGGGTTTGGGGGGGCACGAGGGCTGTACTGGTTCACTGGTGGTGCTGTGAAGAGTCCGGTAGCCGCTCGTGCAGATAGCAGAGTAGTGATACAGACTGGGGTCAGCAACTGGCTGGCAAGGCGGTACAGAAGGTGCAGGCAGAAGAATTGTCAGGTACAGGCAGGGTCGTCAACAGACGGGCAGCAAGGTACACAAGGATCAGGCAGGAGAGTTGTCGTGGTAAAGCTGGCGGTCGGTGCAGGTAGAGGTCAATCAAGGTCAAGGCAAGCCGGGTCACTGGAACAGCTATCAGGATACAAGTCACTCTGGAACACACGCTAAACTCTGTAGAATGGACAGCAGCAGCTTCAGGGTGCTGTCTGCTTAAATGGGCCGTTCGGCGCCACTGGTGCACACACGTGCACGGGTGCACACGCGCGCACCAGTGCACGCACGCGCACGGGCGCGCATAGGCGCAATTCCAGTACACAGTGTTCCTAACATTGCTCCCCCCCAAGGGGCAGCCTCCGGATGCCTCGCTGGGTGCCAACTTCCTGGTGGTCTCTCTTGAAGGCTTGAATTAGTTCCGCTGCATCAATGTTTACGTCTGGTTCCCAAGAATTTTCCTCGGGGCCGTACCCCTTCCATTTCACCAGATACTGGGTGGAGTTACCTCTTTTCCGGCAATCCAAGATGGCCTCAACCTCAAACTCCTCCTCTCCATTTACTAGAACCAGTTCTGGTGGACCCTTTTTCTGTCCCGGGAAGGGGTCTGGGGGGACTGGCTTTAGGAGGGACACATGGAGGAAGGACCAGTTCATAAGCCACTCTATTGATTTTTTTCTTCACCGGGAAGGGACCAAAAAATCTAGGTCCTAGTTTCCTTGAGGGGCATGCCAACCTAAGATTTCTGGTGGCCAACAAGACGAGGTTACCCGGTTGTAGTTCCAGTTCCCCCGCCTTCTCTTGTCGAAGGCTTCCTTGCTAAGTACCAAGGTTCTTATGAGCGTGTCCTGCAGAAGCTGGTTGTTTTCCTCAAAGAATTTTAAAGTTTCCTGCACTACTGGTACCATGCTTTCCGAGGTTGAGCCAGGCAGGAACGTTGGATGGAAACCATAGTTCGCCCAGAATGGGGACTGTTTGGTGTCTGAGTGGACTCAGCGAACTCCGCCAGCGGCAGTAAGGAGACCCAATCATCCTGAGAGAACGAGGAAAAACAACAAAGGTATTGTTCCAGAGTCTGGTTCGTTTTCTCTCAGTTTGGCCATTGGTTTGGGGGTGAAAGGCCAAGGAGAAAGCCAGCCCAATATCCAGTGATGCACACAGGGTCTTCCAGAACCTTGAAGTAAACTGGACCCCACGCTCCGACACAATGCTGAGGGGTACTCCGTGGAGACGGACAATTTCTCGGACGAAGATTTCCGCAGTTTCTGTGGCAGTGGGTGTGCCCTTCATGGGCAGGAAATGGCCATTTTGATCATGTGGTCTAGGACCACGAAGATAGTGGTGTATTCTTTGGGAGGCAGTTCCACAATGAAATCCATGGCTATCCGGGCCTAAGGACGTTCAGGTACAGGAAGTGGGTTTCGGCGGACCAACGCAAGCGGTTGTTCTGCTTCGTTAGCTGGGTGATTGGGGTGATGATGGCAGAGTACCCCTTGAAGAATTTCCTATAGAAATTAGCAAAGCCCACGAAACGTTGGACCCCTTTTCTGTCTGTGGGTGCCGGCCAGTCAAAAATGGAGACCTTCTGTGGGTCCATATTAATGCCAATCATGGAGATGACCAGGCCAAGGAACTGAATTCTTGACTGTTCAAAGGCACATTTGTCTGCCTTGGCGTAGAACCCATGCTACCGAAGGCAGCTCAAGACCTTGATCACATGCCCTCGGTGCTCCTCAAGGGAGGAGGAGAATATCAGTATGTCATCCAGGTAGATGATTACAAATAAGTCTAAATAATCCCAGAACACATCATTCACGAAGTGCTGGAAGGTTGCGGGGGCATTACATAGGCCAAAGGGCATGACAAGGTACTCGTTGTGCCCAAAATGAGTACGAAAGGCGGTCTTTCACTCATTGCCCTCCCGGATCCAGACAAGGTGGCATGCCCCACGCAGAACGAGCTTAATGAAGATGGTGGCGGACCCCAGCCTTTGAAACAGTTCAGGGACCAGAGGTAGGGGATAACGGTTTTTGACCGTAATCCGGTTAACTTCCCGGTAGTCGATACAGGGGCACAAAGAATGATCCTTCTTCTCCACAAAGAATATGCCAACCCCAGCCAGGGACGTGGAGGGCCGGATGAACCCCTTCTCCAAATTGTCATCTAAGTAGGCCTTGAGGGCCGCCAGTTCAGGTTCAGATAGAGGGTAAATCTTTCCAAAAGGAACTTCAGCCCTCAGCAAGAGCTCGATGGGGCAGTCGTATGGACGGTGAGGTGGTAGATTCTCAGCCCCCTTTTTTACTGAAAACAACCAGAAAACTGTGGTAGGCTGAGGGAACAGACAGAATCTGGATCTAAGCAATACAGGGTAGGGTCTGTTTCTTCGGCCTGTCGTAAGCAGTGCTGACAGCAGTACACGGATTGAAATTTGATGGTTCCGGTGACCCAATTGATACTGGGGCTGTGTGCCCAGAGCCAGAGTAGGCCTAAGATGATGGGGAACAGGGGAGATGCAATAGCATTAAGAAGAAGCAGTTCCTGCTGGCTGTCAGCCGTGGTGGCAGGTAGAGGAGTGGTCTCGTGGGTGACCATGCCGGACTTAATGGGGGATCTGTCTGCCAGGCAGATGACAATCTTGTAGGTCTTCGGCAGAAGGAGGATCTGATGGGAAGCTGCAAATGCTTCATCCACAAAGCAGCTGCACGCTCCTGAGTCAGAACCTGGATAGTCCCTGCGGGGAACTGCAAGGAAAGAGAGATCACAAGGTGAGAGACCGAACTCGGCCAGACAGGTAAGTCACTAGTAGCAATTGGTGGACACTTACCGTGCTTGGCGGGGCAGAATCTCACCACATGTCCGGGTTCTCCACAGTAGAGGCACAGATTCAGCGAGAACCTCCGTTGTCTCTCTTCGGGGGTAAGTGAGGGGCATAGTAGCCCTATTTGCATTGGTTCAGATGTGGAGGAGAGAAGGAGGAGGTTGCAGAGGTGAAGGGAGTTGGTCTTGGGTAGCTGGGAACCCGAGGTAGCATCCAGGTAGGACGTAGGGATCCTGGGACTCTTTCAGCTCGGCGCTCTCTGATTTGCCAGTTGATCTGGAACGCCAGGTTGATGAGGGCGTCCAGGGTCGGAGGTACCCCAACACGGGCCAGCTCATCCTTGAGGGATTCAGATAGGCCCAGTTGAAATTGGTAGCAGAGTGCGGCATCATTCCACAACGCGTCTGCGCTCCACCGCCTAAACCCCGCCACATAGTCTTCCACGGCCCTGCTGGAGGGCATGAAGCGCGGCCTCTGCGGTGGTTGCCTGGTGGGGGTCCTCATATAGTCGGGCCATAGCTTGAAAGAACAGGGCTAAGATAGAGACCTCTGGGGAACTCTGCTCCCATAGATGGTGCGCCCAGGCCTGGGGCTCTTCTTGTAATAGCGAGATAACAAGTCCCACCTTCGTGGCTTCTAGGGAGAAGGTGTCGGGGCTGGAGGTCGAAGTACAGCTCACAAGCATTACGGAAGGCCCGGAACTTGTGGCGGTCCCCAGAGAACTTATCCGGCAGGGGGACTTTTTGGTTTAGAAGGTAGAGCCACAATGGTGCGGACTGCGGCCTGGCTGCTCCCTGGAGCTGTGGGTGCAGAGAGCTCCTGGACCCGCTCTTCCAGCCGGGTATAGCCTTCCTGCAGGTTCTTGACTACCTGTGTGAGGCCAGCAAGGTGGGCACATAATTCATCCATAGAAGCGGGTGCTCCCTGCGCAGACTCTGACATGGCTGTCCGTTGCTGTCACGCACCTGGTGTGGAGTCTGTCTTGTGCAGAAAGCAACCACTCTTACAGCCCTGGTTTGGGAACCCCTGGTGGAGTACAGAGGGTTCAAAAGCACATGGGGGCATGAGGGCTGTACTGGGTCACTGGTGGTGGTGTGAAGAGTCCCGTAGCCGCTCATGCAGATAGCAGAGTAATGATACAGGCTGGGGTCAGCAACTGGCTGGCAAGGCAGTACAGAAGGTGCAGGCAGAAGAATCATCAGGTACAGACAGTGTCGTCAACAGGCGGGCAGCAAAGTACACAAGGACCAGGCAGGAGAGTTGTCATGGGCAAGCTGGGGGTCGGTGCAGGCAGAGGTCAATCAAGGTCAAGGCAAGCTGGGTCACTGGAACAGGTATCAGGATACAAGTCACTCTGGAACACACGCTAAATGCTGTAGAATGACAGCAGCAGCTGCAGGGTTCGGCCTGCTTAAATGGGCCATTTGGCGCCAGTGGCGTGTGCAAACGCGCACAGGCACAATTCCAGTGCACAGTGTTCCTAACACCACCAATGCTGTCAACCAATGCCCATCAGCACCTCATCATCAGTGCTTCCTATCAATGTCATCTACCAGTGCCCATTAGTGCCACTTATCAGTGCCCATCACTGCCATCTATTAGTGCCGCTTATCTGTGCCACCTATCAGTGCCCTTCAGTGTTGACCATCAGTGCCAACCATCAGTGCCACCTGTCAGTGCCCACCAATGCTGCCTCATCAGTGCTTATCAGTGCCCAGTAAGCAAGTGGTTATCATATATTCATCCTATGTCTCTAAATTCATCTGACAGCTTAAAGATATACCAGGCTTTCTAAATTTTATGGAAAGCATCTAGGCTATCTGCGGCAATAGCTACCGATTCCTCCATGTCATACAGAGCGTTTACCTTAAACAGCCAGTCTTGTATTGTTGGGATATTGTTCGATTTCCAATGCATAGGAATCAGAGCCTTTGCCGCATTGAGTAGATGCCTCACTGAGGATTATTTAAAAACTCTCAATGATATTGGGATGATATTTAATATGCAGCATTCAGGTGTCAGTGGGGTCACTGTCTAAGTGATCTTGCGTATTAAGTTGCATATTTTAGACCAGAAAGAGGTAATTTAGCGGCATTGCTACCATATGTGGAATAAGGTGCTCAGTTCCTGATACTACATTTCTACATACACGCATACAGTGGGAATATGGAGCATGAATGCAGCAACCCTTTAACAGGAAATCAGGCCAGAGCAGCAAAAATGTGTTATTTACTATTATTTACTGTTTTAGAATAAAATTTGATTATATTTTCTTTTTTTTTAAACCTAGGGATGGTACTTTTGCACCATAGCCAAAATAGGAAATGAGAGGGGATTTCTGTTTACAACCGGGTAACCAGAACTTGCGTCTCCATTATAAGATTTTTCCTCTAGAACTGTTCTGGTGACAACCCATAATTTGACATTTTATTTCACTTTCACTCTTGGTGATAATGGTAAACAGGACAAACAGAGAGGGTGGATCTCTCAAACAGGGGCAGAGGTTGAAATAAACAAGCAGGTGTTTTAACCACTCTCCACTCCTAAACACAAAAATGTTTTGCCTTTATACTTTAACTACAAATTGTCCAGTACTTAAAGGGTTAGTTCCCTTTTACAGAAAAACTGCCTATGCAGATAAAGGGTGTCTGTAGATAAAAACAAACTGTGCAGCTCTGACTAAAGTTAAATAATGCCCTTGCTATAAGTGTAGGCCATTTACATACCTCTCAAAGCCTGACTGGAATGTGCAGGACGTTGCAAGAATGCTGCTAAGTGAGGCCTAGTCATTACTGCTCAGTACTCACCTCCACCATCAAAGGAGTGATTTTTTTCTCTGATTCAGACCCCCTCACTTGGCTCTTTCTTTCCCCAAAGCAGTAGCACTGAGTGAAGAGTTTGAGAGCTCACTTCTGTGATTTTTTTTTTTGAAGGAGAATTTGGATAATTTAGCACTTTCATATTTATATTTATTGATGTATGACATTTATTTATTCATGAGAGATTCATTTTTGTAATTATTTGATGAATGTCGCACATTCCCTTATTTATAGGTATTAAAGTGGATGTAAAATCTCATTTTTTTTTTGTTAAAAATAACAAACATATTACACTTACCTGCTCTGTGCAGTGGTTTTGCACAGAGCAGCCCAGATCCTCCTCTTCTCGGTCCCTCTTGGGGGCTCCTAGCCCCTCCTTCCTATTGAGTGCCCCCACAGCAATCAGCTTGCTATGGGGGCACCCAAGTCGAGCCGCAGCTCCTTGTGTCCATTCAAATACGGAGCTGTGGTCCGGCCCCTCTCCCTCTTTCTCATCATTGGCTCACTGACTTTGATTGACAGCAGCGGGAGCCAATGGCGCTTTGCTGCTGTCTCAGCCAATAAGGAGGGAGAGCTACATGGGCAGCCAAGTCTCTTGTGCAATATCACTGGATCTAGATGAGCTCGAGTAAGTACCTGAACCCACATAAACCCCCCTGGCTCTTCTCCTCCTAGACCCGACGAGACACGTTTTGGTGAC
>BLSH010272281.1:278664-298927 GCA_018402905.1 Glandirana rugosa | reverse complement strand
CCCCCCCCCCCCCCCCCCAGGAAGGACATTTTTATTGTTTTACTTTAAGCATCATTAAAATCACTTCTGAAAAAATGAATGTTTTTTTTTTTTTTTTTATGCATGTCTCCCAGGGCAGGACCCAGACCCCCATACCCCTTTCATGGCCAATTACTTGCATATGAGCATGTAAAGTAAGATAACACACCCAAAGAAGTAATGATTAACCAAACTAAACTGAATACAAGTAATAGTTGGCCTTCAAAGATTTTTCACAGTCAAGTAAGTGGATAGGGGAGTAGATGGCATAGGAGTGATCACAGGGTGTATGCACTTCTATCAAAGGATGGGTGTGGTCAACAGCCTGCTAGGGTGAGGGGTTCGCTGCCCAGGGTGGGAGCAGGATCTGGTATTTTAAGTTTGCCCAAGTCATTGGTAAGGTGTGCCTTGGCACACCAGGCAAAAAATGAAAGGTGGTCATGAGCTGATGAATTTCAGTCAATGAAAAGGTATGTTCAATAAAGGTTTTCCGAGTAAAAACACATTTGGTGGGTCCAAATTTCTGTAGTATAGCATCCAATTCTTTCAGGTATAGAAGCATTTTTATCTCCTTCTTAACCTTAGAAAGTGATGGGTCATGAGGAGATGTCCAGACCTGGAGTATGACCCTCCTGGCCAATAGAAGACATAAATGTATCCATGCGGTCAAGGACAATGATTTTCTTCAAAAAGGCAGAATCAAAAGACAATCTGTAGCTAAATAGGCAAAGTAAGGGGTCCTTCAATAAGCTCAGGTTGGTGATTCCAAATATATAGTGGTTAATTTGATCCTAATAGTTCTGAATCACGTTACATGTCCAGAAACAATGGAGAAGGATCGGTCTGCTAGCCACGCTGCTGACTTTTAATAAAATGGCACTTTGTCCAGGGAAACAGCGCTGTCCTCACCTGTGCTGGTTCTCTGCTAGTCTTTGGGTCTATGGCACCAACATGTTTACTGTGGGAAGAAAGCTGTGACTCCTTGTCAAAGATTCAAAGAAATGAGTGTCTCAGTTTGCACCTACACAGAGCTCGGCTGGATATAGCATGTAACAGGGATCTTGGAGATTGAAAGTGGTACATAACAACCGAAAATTTTAATCTTCGTTTTTGGACATCCTGAGAAGTCAGAAAATACAGCAAGTTTTAAACCATAGATTTTTATTTATTTCATTTCCCTTGCTTTTTTGAGGATTTGGGGGGTTGCCAAGGAGTAAGGTGTGTGATGGAATCCCCCATGCCTGCTCTACAGCAAACAGAATTTTAATGGGAGTTTTTGACAAAAGTGGTGAGTATCCAGGATTTGATGGAATGTACAGGGTTGTCACCTTCTGACTGTCCAGGTATTACTAGAAAACGAACATTGATCCTATCTTAGGTGGTTTTCCAAGTCACCTATTCTGCTAAAGTGTGCAGCTGTTACATGGTTAGGGCAGTAAGATCTCTTTGTAAAGATATCACATCTTCCAGCTCGCACACTCTGCCTTCTAGAGCAGTGCTCACTTATACCTTGGAAATTGTTATGTAATAAAGAATGTTCTTCTATTATGCCATGTAGCTGCACTTTTAAAGTGGATCAGGATAAGTTTCCCACATTTACTGCACTATGTACATCAGCTGGAGTGGATTCTGTATCCCCATCAGGTATGTCTGACTGAGGGATATCTTCCTGTGCAGAGGCACTATCAGAATCCAGATTCTGACTGTGCTCATTCATGCTCTTGCAATTTCTTGCTGTCTAGGGATCAGGGGAGTGATGAACACTCACCGATAATGATGGGCCGAATGTCTCCCAGTTCGGTTCACACCTCCTGAACTCCTGAAAAAGTTTGGACCTGAGCTGTGAACTCTATCAAAGTCTATGGGACCCGAACATGAAAAATCAAAAGTCCCCATTTTGAAGGCTTATATGCAAGTCTGCCTGTAAAGTGGTGCATCTGTACCGTGTATAGAACCTGCTGCAGCAAAACTGACAAGTTAAGAAAAAAAATGACATAAATGGAGTTTATCTTTAACAGAGCAGAGGTTGGCAAGCTAGCAGGGCGGTGTGCAACAAATAGTTGTCACAAACCTGACTGGAGGCTGAGGTGATGAGAGGGCTGCCCTTGTGGCTAAGTGCAGAGTACCCCTGAACGTGGTGACAGAGGGTGCTATGCATAAAGATGCATGGGTTGCCTGAAGATTAAGCTGCCTGATGGTTCCAGATGGGAGGACATCCAAGAGCAGAGCAGTAGCCACAGCATTTGATTCTCTGAAAGTGCTGGCGGATCTGACAGATGGATAGAGCAAGAAAAGTCAGAAGCCAAGGCCGAGGGTCAAACACATGAGGTCAATCAGGAGCAGAAGTGAGGTCAGGATAAAGCCAGGGTCAAACACAGGATGTCAATCAGGAACAGAGAAAGGAACAGGTCCATGGAGCAAGCTGGGGTCAGAGCCAGCAGAGAAACCAGAACAGGTCAGGGATAAGCCTGGTCGGTAATGGGTAATCAAGCATAAGCACAAGGCACAGGATACAAAGGCTGACAATAATCCAGCAATTTTTGAGGGGAACTGCTGTCCTTACAGTATCTCACAAACGTAAGCACACCCCTCACATTTTTGTAAATATTTTATTATATCTTTTCCTGTGACAACACTGAAGAAATTACACTTTGCTACAATGTAAAGTAGTGAGTGTACAGCTTGTATAACAGTGTAAATGTGCTGCCCCCTCAAAATAACTCAACACACAGCCATTAATGTCTAAACCAATGACAACAAACGTGAGTACACCCCTAAGTGAAAAGGTCAAAATTGGGCCCAAAGTGTCAATATTTTGTGTGGTCACCATTATTTTCCAGCACTGCCTTAACCCTCTTGGGCATGGAGTTTTCCAGAGCTTCACAGTTGCCACTGGAGTCCTCTTCCACTCCTTTATGATGACATCATGGAGCTGGTGGATGTTAGAACCCTTGCACTCCTCCACCTTCCATTAGAGTATGTCCCACAGATGCTCAATAGGGTCTAGGTCTTGAGACATGCTTGGCCAGTCCATCACCTTTACCCTCAGCTTCTTTAGCAAGGCAATGGTCATCTTGAAGGTGTGTTTGGGGGCATTTCCATGTTGGAATACTGCCCTGCGGCCCAATCTCCAAAGGGAGAGGATCGTGCTCTGCTTCAGTATGTCACAGTACATGTTGGCTTTCATGGTTCCCTCAATGAACTGTAGCTCCCCAGTGCCAGCAGCCCTCATGCAGCCCCAGACCATGACACTCCCACCACCATGCTTGACATTAAGCAAGACACACTTGTCTTTGTACTCCTCACCTGGTTGCAGCCACACACGATTGACACCATCTGAACGAAATAAGTTTATCTTGGTCACCTCAGACCAAAGGACATGGTTCAAGTAATCCACGTCCTTAGTCTGCTTGTCTTCAGCAAACTGTTTGCAGTCTTTCTTGTGCATAATCTTTAGAAGAGGCTTTCTTCTGGGACAACAGCCATGCAGATCTGAGCACAGACAATCTGACCCCCAACTCCTTCAACCTCTGCAGTAATGCTGGCAGCACTCATACGTCTATTTCCCAAAGACAACCTCTGGATATGACGCTGAGCACGTGCACTCAACTTTTTTGGTCAACCATGGGGAGGCCTGTTCTGAGTGGAACCTGTCCTGGTAAACCGCTGTATGGTCTTGGCCACCCTGATGCAGCTCAGTTTAAGGGTCTTGGTAATATTCTTATAGCCTATGCTATCTTTATTCTCAGCAAAAGAATATACTTTGAGATGAGTTAGAAAGTATGGTCCAGGGTAGAAGGCATTAGAGATTTTCTAATTGCCTTTTGTCTCATTTTACTGAATTACTGATGACATGCTGCACCATTCTTCTCTGGCAAGCTGAGAGTGAGCTAAAGTCAAGCAAGCCCATAGACTTCTATGCAGAATGCTGAGACTCCTGAGTTGTAGTTTGAAACAGCAGCCATATAATGGGAGACATACACTCCTTATATTACAGATCTCAATAGGTACTGTGCAATACGATGAGTAGAGAGATGATTTTTCTTTTTAAACTGCCCTGAAAAGCTCCTCCTCTTGCATTGAGGGAGTCAGGCTGGGTCCACACCTATGCAAATTGGATGTGGCTTACACTGCATCCAATTCGTAGGACACTTGAAAACACATTGTGGTGCATTCACATTCCGCATTGCACAGAAAACGTGTGCGTTTTCTATGCAATGCAGTGCGAATTCCCAGCCCATTATGTTCAATGGGAATGCATCTGAAACGTAGATGTGTTCCGTATTGAACAGTCAGGGATCTTTTCCCCTGTTTGCAGCAATTCCCCCCTCCCTCCCCGGGCAGCTGCTGTGCTGTAAGAATGGACAGGAGCCCCGAACGGCGGCTCTGGCCCTTCTCACAGGGAGACAGGCTGGAATTTGCACTGCTATGGTGTGAATCCAGCCTTAGAGAGACAGCACCTCTGTCTGGATATTTGTCTGCCAGCGGGAGACCATACCAGCAGAGATCTGAGCCTGCGACTGACAGTGAGGACACCTGGGGGGAGAGCAGAACCACATACAGCACCTGCTCAACTGCCGCAGGGTGACTGGAGAATCCACTCACCCTCTGTTTTCCACCCCTGTTCACTGGTGGCTTTTGGGGGAAAGACCAAGGGCATCCCCTTCTACTTTTTACAGAGGTCACTGCAGCATCCTGGGGACTGGCGAGAGGGCTATTCTAGGGACTGGTCATAGGGTCCATTGCTGATACTGCTAGCAGGGACTGAGCCATTGAGAGGAGGACACCAATTTACCTAATCCACACCCATACAGCACCCTATACAGCACTTATTCCAAACCTAGAATGCAACTATACCAACCCTATACCACAATGTACTAAACCTTTAGCGCATCTGAGCCACATCAACCATGCACCTGTGCTGAGACTATACCATAACTATACTTTGCCTATACTGCACAAAGGTTAACTGGGACTATCGCTAAGTGCAAAGACGCTCCTAAAGGGTTCCAACAATAGCAAGCAGAACAACATCTCAAAGGACTGCCCCTCCTGTAATAATTATTCTGCAAGCCCCATTTGTTCCTCTGCCCCCTCCACTACCATCCTCCTTTTCTTTAGGACAGTGCATACCCAGTTGGTCTAGGACTAGCTGCCATGTATGCAATCTGGCAGTATAGTTCCAGTACTTGGTAGATTACACTTTACTACTGCTCACTGCTGCACTTGAAGTGGCCTTGCTTCTCTTTATTCTGATCTGGAAATCAAATGTCATCTTATGCCTAGTCCTTATTGTTAATAATTTTGTATGCTAAATTGTGTTTTTCTACCATTGTTAATCCATTTTATGCTTGTCTAGTTACAAACCATATTGGGTGACAATATATTAAGTTTGCGTTTACTACCTGGTTTGGTGCCTGTTTTCTTTGATATACCATAGCATTACTATTGGGTACTAAGTATTACTTTCAGTGAATTCCTGTGATACTGTACATTTGTACACTCAACCTGGTGTGTCAGAAACAACCATCTTATCCAGCGGCTCTTTTGGGGGTAGCACTATGCTGTATTTTAGTATGGTACCGTGTACTGTGGCCGACAGGAATGCTCTTCAGAAAATAATCCACACTGCACAGAAAATTGTGGGTTATATGTTCCCATCCCAAGTCCTGTTCTATGTCTCTGTAGAGTGGAGAAAATAATAAGTGATTCATCCCATACTGGCTATGATTTATTCAAATAATTGCTATCGGGCAGATGTTACAGGAAAATTGAAGTTAGAACAAACAGATATAGAGAAAGTTTTTTTTCTGATGGCTATTAAGGCCATAAACCTAAAAATCAATCCAAGTTAGGTAGCTACCTGGTCAGAGGTTAGTGTTTTACTACTTTAGGGATGTTTATTATTTATCCTTTGTATATTGTTTTATGAATGGGTGTGTGAAGTATTGTTTATGTTCATTGTTTAAACCGAGGAGTAAGGCCGGCCATACGCTATTAGAATCTTGGCCGGTTAAGCAGGAATTGGCCAAGATTCGAACCGTTAATTGGCAGGCTGAATGTACCAAGTTGATTGATGGATCAACTTGGGTACAACCAGCCTGCTGGATTCTCTTGTGATTATCACTAGTGGCTGCTATAGCCACTAGCAATAATCACTCTTGTGATTATCACTAGTGACTGCTATAGCCACTAGCAATAATCACTGTCTTCTCCCGGTGGGGATGGCTTCCCCATCCCACCCCCCATCGGGAGAAGACAATTGCTCGGCAGGAGGAATTCCCCTGTCAAGACTGTCCGTGGTTTCAGGAAAGAAATTTGCACCGTGCATGGCCAGCCTAACATTTAAAATTGTGTTGTAAATTTTTATTTGTAATAGCAATAAATCTTATCTATCTGGCAATATATTTTATATCTTATCGTATCTTATGTAACCCACACCCTAAAACTATTTAATCTATCTCTTAAAACCATACAGCACAAAGCAACAGGTTCACTTTACTACCCCCCCCCTCAACAGCAAATACTTACCTTTCCTTCAGTCTCTATCTGTGTATCTGTAGGAACAGGAGAAGTCATTCTGTGTAAGCTAAATGCATTGCTTACAAAAGGTTATGGGCTCTTCCCATGTGACAATGCTGATACTTGATGACTGGCCCAGTGCTATCAGATAGAATGAGTCATAATTTCCTTCATACGCTGTAGTACCAAGCTATTTTCTTTAATTTTTAGCAGCTTAATATAGAGGCTGGGCAAAAAAGGAAAAGTTATTTTTTTGCCCGCTGGGGAGGGCGGATTAAAAACACATCTGTAATTTTGCCCTGCATTGGCCAATCTGTAGTTTGGTTTACCTTAACACTTAACCTTTATCTTAACACTTAACCTCATAAACTACTTATCCTTAATCTCCTAAACCTTGACCTTGAAATAATCCAACTGAATATCTGTTGCCACTAGGGACACCGGCAAAGACATTCACCTTCCAATGTACATTGCAGCGCCCAGACCTTGCCTGACCCCAAACAGCTAATCAGAACAAACAGGTCTACAGGTTTGCTTGCACAAGAGCGGAAGCTTTATTGAAGTACTAGGAGACAGTCACTAAGAGACCAGTTTGTTGTGATCAGAATAACTTAACCCTTAGCCTAATTCCTAATGTATGTTGCAGCATACCTACATATTGAGTGACTGAAGCACTGGTTTCAAGGGCCACAGCAGAATATAAAAGTCCTATGATCTTGGTGCTGAAAACTGCTGATTTGTATCTGATGTACTTGTGCAATCCACTTTCCAAATATTTTTTTTTAACCAATTTGTGAGCAATGACGCACAATCATATTGCAGAGGCATGCAGGACCATGCAGGACCATGCAAGAATGATCAAAATATGGGTCAGTTGCAGTCTGAAGGTATAGACATTATAGTCCTTAGTACTGCAGACAAAGATCTTTCCATAAACTTACAAAATGGTTTCTTCCTCAAAATCATTTGCCTATTCACTGGGTAGACATTTTTGGCACTGGTCTAATCTCTTGGAAACAACAATATTTCAGCAACATTCATTCAGAACAAATAATAACACTCTTACATCATTTAGATACAGAATGAAAAACCATCATGTTCCATGGAGATACATTCAGTTTCTGATTCCCTCATTTTTAATTGGATTACCCCCATGTGACTAAGGGTAGTTTAAAGTGCAACTCCAACCAATCCTTTTTTTCTGGATAGATTATGGGTATGTACCGCGCTTATGGGTGTGTGAATGTGACTGCTGCCTTCCAAGGATTCCCTCCCGTAGGGGGGAAGTGGTATTGTTAAAGGTAGTGCTTGGGTGTGGCGCTGTCTAAGTGGTGGGAAATAAATGTGCTCTAATTGTCCTGTGTACATAGGTTTAGCAGAATGTGAACCTCTAATTGGTAGTCATTGGGTTCATGTGCAGGGTGCTGGAAGTGAATAGTTCGTTGTTATCTGTGCAAGTGCTAGTGTTGATGAGCTAGTATTTTTGTGCAGGTTTCTAGAGGTTCATACAACATTCATAAGAATTATGTTATAAAAGATTTTATCTCAACTGGTGCTTCTTAAAATACTGTTCTTACTGTAGAAAATTTAAAAGGTATAACGGATATTTTGGATAGATTGGGGAAGGGCTGGAACTATTATGAGATTTTTTTTTAGTGTCTGTGTTCCCTAGTTGTCACACAGAAAAGGGCAAGTGTCCAAATCATTCCCTATAGTATCCAAAAAATTAGCTAAGGTTCCACTTCAAGTGTTTTCATTTTGTAAGGATTTTTAAATCTATTTACTTCTTTTGTTGCTTCAGTAAACATTGGAGAGACAGACTAAATACTCACAGTAATTCCAGATCCGCTATGAAATGTAATCTTAAAATGACACCTCAAATACACATAGAAGAAAAAATAGAACCAAAGAGCTGATATGTTAACATAATGGCATTTCACTTTAAGATTCATTATAAAAATAAATACAATTGCAAAGGCTAAAGTGGTGTTAGTAGACCCTTTATGATAGGTAAGTATGGGTTTTCTTGCTATGTTCCTCTTGTGGTTGCTTATACTGCTTATTGTTGTGGCAAACAACAAATAAATACATCATTTAGTATACGCCTGCACTCTACGTTACTATTTCAAGATGATCCGCAGTCATCATCGTGGTCAACAATCATTTTCTATGCCGATCCTCAGTTTTTATTAAAGTGGTTGTAAAGTCAGAAGGTTTTTTTTTATTTTAATGCATTGCATGCATGCATTCTGGACCGGAGAAGAGGAGGATCTGACATGTTTGTTATTTTTAAAGAAAGAAAAATGTGACTTTAATATCACTTTAAACTATTTTCTAGTTCTGCCTATTTTGTCACTAAATAAAATCTTGTCTAGATGCAATTAAGTAAACTTCTCTTTCATTGCTGATAGAAAAGAAGACATTTTACATGCAAAGTGTGTAGAGTAAAAGCTACCTTACCTTCTGAGGCCCCTAGGCACAGACTTAATGTACTTAATCCTAAATCCAGCTTTGACTGCAAAACACGTTATCTTCCTGAAATAGATGAGGAACTTGGGTTACAATACAGATGGCTGACAGGAAACACAGCACAGAAATCCACAAATTTTGCATGTGCTATGGTTCACTGATTAATAAAGTTAACTGCGGAGAGAAAAGAAAGGCACATTAAAAGTCCTAACTGCTTGCATTTTTTAAAAAAATAATACTTTCCTGTATTTATTCTGAAGAGAAGTCAATGAAAGATTATATTTTCTATCTTGTTTTTGGCAAACTAAGCATGGTTTTTGAGGCTAACATTTTAGCATAGTTAGTTTGCCATTACTTCCTGCTGTAAAGAGCACAACGAAAGTAAAAAGAGCTGGAGTTAAAGTGTAAAATTGTACCAGTATTAAACCCAAAAGCAAACTTTTAGTATATTATAGCTTACCAATTCTTGACTGTCATGGCAACATTAGTTTTCTTTTTTAGCGAATTTAAAAATTGTACACAGTTCATACAGCGCTCCCAGGGGAAGTGCAGAGTCACTTAGTCAATTGGAACCTTCATCTGCATCTGTAGATCATCAACAGGGTAGAGGAAGGGATGAGGCAACTGGATGGATGGATGGATGAGAGCGTAATCAATGGATGGATGGCTGAAGGAACCAAAACTGGAACCTCTGCAGCTCCCGCAAAAGATCTGGGTAGGATCACCTCAATGCAGAAGAAAATGAACAGCAGGGCACTGAGGTCAGTATCAAATTAAAAAATCACTTTTCTTTTTTTAAATAAGCAGCACACTTACATTGAAGTTAGCATGAAACAGCATATATAGGGAACACATGAGACCAAGCAGCTGTGATCAGTGTGAGACTGTAGGCATCACTGAGCAAACAGAGACCAAGGACGACAGGGCGCCAGCCAGCTCAAGGTATTGATATGAGCAGTGGTGCTCTCAACCATACACAAGGATGACAGCTGTCAAAATGCCTGTGGATGTCAGGAGATGGGGTGTGCATGACATGTTTCCAGGGACTTTGCCCTCTTTTTCAAATGCATTAAAAAGGTTTAAATGACGAACCATCGAAAAGCACTTGAAAACAGGTCAGTAAATTCCCTTAGAGTTCAACAGAGTAGCCTGTTCCTGACAAAACTGTGTATTCTTTGGAACAGCAGCACTGAGTAGTACTGCATTCAAATGGAAATAGCTTCAATTTTTCAAAAATGCCTTTCAACACGAGCTCTTATTTCTCTTTCTTCTTCTCTTTCCGAAAGACTCCATCCAAGCTTTTAGTCAGACAAAGAGAGACTGATAACTTCTGCCATGTTGTCACTTTAGCTAGTCCATAATACTCTGAGAATCCTTTATCATGTAAAAACATGACAATGTTTATTTGTAAAAACAAAGATTGTATACATATAGCAAAACCATAAATATCAGTGTTAAAATGTACAAATGTAAAATATCAAAAATAATTAAAAAATATATACAAAACCTTTAATTTACCTTTAAGGTTTGGCTACAATTAGCTCATTTTACTTCCTTCCCGTGAACTCATTAGGCAGGATATCAGGAAGCCATGCTAGCCTCTGCTTCTCCTGCCAAAGGGTAAATTCTTAATATGCCTTATTGGGGGAACGGCCTTTACCTCAATTTCCTATGGGGATGACCCCACAAAACATGAGGTAACTCAACTTACTGTAATACAAACGCTACTATATTTCTTTTTGTCTGTAAATGACCCAGTTTGTAATTAATTTCTAAGAAAAAAAACACTTGTAAACATCTTAAAACATCATGGGTTATCTAGTATAAAAAAAAAATAGTTGCTAGCAGCTCATGCAGTTGTATTTACAACTTCCAACTGTACATTCTTTTAAAGTAATTTGTCTTTTGCTGGGTTTGTTGCACCTTTAAATACTCTGCTATCTAGCAGCACAGAACAGGTTCATTAAATCAAAGGCAATGCAATTTTCTCCCCAGGTTTGCTAATAAACCTGCCTCACAGCTAGTAATTCTTTCAATCCATCTCTAGATTACTCTGCTCTGAGTATGGCTGCTGATTGTCTTCTACCCTAATTCAATTGGCCTGCAAACAATTCCTATTTTCTTTTATCCAAATCAGCACATGTGTTTGAAAGCTAAACCGATCAATGGACAAATGTTCAAATCCATCTAGAAACAGGATGGGAGATTTCTGGGGGAATGGCATTATGTTTTGTAAAAAACAAATTTACTCTATGAAGTGCTAACAGCAGCTTCATCCAAACTGATAGATTTGGACCTTGTAAGAATAATTCCACCAAACAATTAAACAATATTACTTTTAAGTATTAATGTAAGCATTACATATATACGCGTGTTAAGGCTCTGTTCACACTAGTGCAATTTCAGATAAACCTTCAGTCACACAAAATTGCAAGACAATGGAAATCATATTGGTTTCAACGGTCTCTGTTCACATCAATGCAGCTCAGCATGTTGCAATTTTGGAACCGTTTCCTGCACTACTTTGGTGTGATTCTAGCACGATTTTGACCCAATAAAATATGCAAACCACTTCAAACTAGCCTCTGTGTTATATTCAAGTTGCTTTAAGGGTTGCCATCTCATGCCTTTAAGAGGCGGTTCACACTGGAGCGGCGCGACTTGCAGGGCAAAGCAAGTCGCCCCTCTGGAGGTGACCTCAGCGCGGCTTGCAGGGAGACTTCTTTACATAGAAGTCAATGCAAGTCGCGCTGAGGTCGCCCCGAAAATAGTGCAGGAACCTTTTTCTAAGTCGGAGCCACCTGAGTCGCTCCTATTAGAATGGTTCCATTGCACTGCATGGGGACGACTTGTCAGGCGATTTGAGTCGCCTGACAAATCGCCTCAGTGTGAACCGGCTGTAAAACCAAACATATACTAATTACACAGGTTCTGTGCCTGATTAAGGTGGTAATTAAACTCACTTGGTGCCTTATCTGCATTAAATTAGCCTCAGAACCTGTGTAATTCATATGTGTTCGGGTTTAAGGCCCCATTCACACAGGGGCGACTGTCGCTCCGACTTGAGTCAACTCAAGTTGCCCCAAGTTGATTGACATCTGAAATCCCATTGAAATGAATGGGAGCCATCTTAATGTACACTACTAAATCGTTCCGACTTCAGAAAAAAGTTCCTGCACGACTCAAGGCAAATTCTATCAGACTTGTGCCCATAGAAATCAATGGAAGTTGCCTCCAAGTCGAATAACCATCTTAATGCAAGCGACTTTACAGTGAAAAGAATAGAATTTATGTTTGGGGCAAGCCCCCCTCCCTTCTCTGATTGGCCACAGGCAAAGTCACCTGGCATAAGTCGTGTTGTAAGTCGCGCCGCAATTACCTAGCAAAGTCGCACCAAGTCAGATCGCCCTTGTGTGAATGCAGCCTAAAGGAATGAGGTGGCAACCCTAGTTGCTTTAGATAATCGCACTGCAAGTCAGATCAAAATCGGATTGCAGCGGTGCGAACCTAGCCTAATACTAGACAAGTCATTTACTGGATGTGAAAGTTTCTTAACCACTTCTCGCCCAGCCTATTGACAAATGACGGCCAAGCAGTGGCTTCGTTATCCTGACTGGGTGTCTATTGATGTCCTCAGGATAACCCACGATTGCACGCCTGTGGGGGCACACATCGCAGCGATCGGTGGTGCGGTGTGTCAGTCTGACCCACCACATTACGATCTTGGTAAAAAACTTCCATCGGAAGCTCTTTGCCACATGATCAGCCGTGACCAATCATGGCTGATTAGGATGTAAACAGGAAGAGACGTTTATCGGCTTTTCCTCTAGTTGCGTCTGCAGATGTGAGTAGTGGAGAGCCTATCGGCGGCTCTCCTGACAGGGGGGGTCTGTGCTGAGTGTTTATCAGCGCAGCCCCCCCCTCGGATCGCAACACTGGACCACCAGGCAGCCCGTCCAGGGGCCACCAGGGAGAGCCCACCCACGGACCACCAGGGAGCCCACCCAAGACCACCAGGGAGATTATCAGGGAGCCCACACTAGACCACCAGGTAAGGGGCATAATGCCCAACATGGCTGCAACTCAGTGCCAATTGCAGATGCCACCTGTTGGGGTATCAGCGAGGCCTGCTGTTCTGACTGGCTTGCAGCGACCCTGTGTCTTTTAAGGATCCAGTTTGAGAATAATCTTAGCGTTATAAGAAACACACACAGACAGACAGTTTGTATGCCAAGATTATTCTGACTTGTATTGTTTGAGCCAAACATTTTATAGTCATTATGAAGGGCGTTACAAAGTTAATGATATTCTGCAACACATCACCTTATAGGTTAACAATTATACAAAGTTAATAATATTCCAAATAATATGAGACTATAGGTTAGCAATTATAATAATTAGCAAAAACCCCTCCTGGAATAAAGAGATCTACATCTCGAGACGCCTAGAGCTATGGGGTTGTGTTTAAGGAGAAACTAAAGTAATACTTGCTACAACATAATTATGGGGGCTAATACGAACTGGTACAGTAATTGGAGCTAGAGATTAAATCTTATCTGTACGTGCAAACTGTGAATTGTGAAATGGAAGGGGGAGTGGGGAACATCAAGAGACAGAGGAGAAAAGGATATTTTAAAATGGAATCCAAGGCAAAATGGCGTTTCAGTGTTTTCTCTGCATTCCCCCCCCCCCCCCCATAACACCCTAGACCACCAGGTAATGGACACCTTACAGTGCCACCTATCAGTGCCCACCAGTGTCACCTATCAGTACCACCTATCAGTGCCGCTTATCAGTGCTGCCAGTGCTGCATATAAGTGCCTCCTCATCAGTGCCCATCAGTGTCACCTCCTTGGTGCCGCCTCATCAGTGCCCGTCAGTGTAGCCTAATCAGTGCCCATCAGTTGTGGAGAAAATGTACTTATTTACAAAGTTTTGTGACAGAAACAGAGAAAAACTTTTTCTTTTTTTTTCAAAATTTTAGGTGTTTTTTTATTTATAGTGCAAAAAATAAAAACACAGAGGTGATCAAATACCACAAAAAGAAACCTCTATTTATGGGAACAAAATGATAAAAACATTGTTTTCGGTACAACATTGTATGAATGCGCAATTTTTATTCAATATGCGACAGCGCTGAAAGCTGAAAATTGGTCTGGGCGGGAAGTGTTCTAAGTGCCTGGTATTGAAGTGGTTAAAGTGACTGTATCAGTATAAAAGTATGGTGTCTGCCATTGCAGGCCCTTTTCCAAAAACACTAGATGCCTGGGTGGGTCTGACTTTAGTAAGTTTAACCGCCTCCCACCCGGCCACTGTATATATACGGCCGGGTGGGAGCTTCCCCGTTCTGACAGGACGTATATACACATCCTGCAGAATGGGAGCTCGCAGCGCGGCCACGCGGCACGCTGCATGCTGCGGCTGGATCCTGTGATCATTATGATCACAGGATCCAGCTGAGCAGAGATCGGGATACGGGCGCAGTGACTGGCCCTCCCGATCATGTGACGGCTGTGTCCAATCACAGCCGTCACATTGTAAACAGAGACGAATGTCTCTGTGACAGTTCTCCCCCCGCCGAGCTCAGTGAGAGCTCAGTGCGGGGGGGGGGGGATCTGCAGCAATATGACAGCTCTCTGCATGATGAGGATTTCATGCAGAAAGCTGTCACAGATCGCCCCCCACACAGTGCACCATGCACACTGATACCCCTGTCCCCATACATATGTGTCCCCATAAAAGAGCCCCCAAAACATCTGTATGACCCCCATCACATCTGTCACCATACACAAAACATCTGTATGTCCCCGTCACATCTGTCACAGTCCCCAAACATCTGTATGTCCCCGTCACATCTGTCACAGTCCCCGTCACATCTGTCTGTCCGCCAACACCAAATAAACCCTGATTTGGATTATTTTTACCAAAGAAATGTAGCAGTATCATTTTTGGTCAAAATTTATGAAGAAAAATTACTTATTTGCAAAATTTTATAACAGAAAAAAAAAAAAATTTCAGTCTTTTTTTAATTTATAGCGCAAAAAATAAAAACCCAGGGGTGATTAAATACCACCAAAAGAAAGCTCTATTTGTGTGAAAAAAATTATAAAAATTTCATATGGGTACAGTGTCGCATGACCGCGCAATTGTCATTCAAACTGCAACAGCGCTGAAAGCTGAAAATTGGTCCGGGAAGGAAGGGGGTTTAAGTGCCCAGTATTGAAGTGGTTAAGGGTACGTACACATTGGAGGCAGGTTTGAAATCGTGCAAGTTTATTGCGAGTTCAGGGATGATTTGAAAGGCATCTGTGCGGGTTCATGCACAGATGTCTATTGAAATTGCCCCCGAAGTCACCAAAAGCAGTGCAGGAACTACTTTTGGAAATCGGTTTTGTGTACACTGAAAATAAACAGAGAATTAACACTTTGTTTGAGCCTACCATATAGATGAATGTCATTTAGATAGTCAGGGATTGGTTAGCAACAGGATACACACTTTGGTGAAAAGTATTAAATACATAATATAGTCGAATCATTTTCTAGTGTCTTTCAAGGCCTAACCACACTACTCAGCGCCAATGTGTCCCCAAGTCATATACAATCATAAACCGTATACAGCAATATTATTATACATACATATATTGCGCTCGTGTATATATAAATGTTCTTGGGCAAACCCTGCACACTCTATAATAAAATATTAGTGCAAAAACTAAATAAATACAACAAAGTTATAAAAAGAAAAGGAGATAAATGTGTATGAAAATCAATAGTCCAAAAAGTCCATTATCCACTGTGATGATGTTAATGCAGTGAAGGAATACAGATTCTGTCGATAAGTAATGTTCTAAACAGTAATCCACCACACCATCAAACAAGTGCAAAAATCCTCCACCAGTCAAGATGTGCCCTTACCAGAGCCCCTGGACCCCCTATTACGGGGGGTCAAGGAACGCTTGCGTGGATATCAGGCTTCCACTCAGCCACAGGCGTTGATGTCCTCAGCGCCACCTCCCGGATATGCCACCCATGTATTATGCTCAATAAAGATGAGAGGGCCACAATAGTGTAATAAGGTTTTTAAAATTTAATTTGATTAAAAATATTGCACTTACAGAAATCCAAAGCAATGGTGCAGACACAAACATGTACAGAGTCAGCAGCGTCTTGAAGACAGCACTTCCGCCCTATCGATTTAGTCACAGCTCCGCCCCAGGATGCGACATCATATGGGGACGGGGCCTCCGGGTGATGTCATCTGGTGGCCACGCCCCATGCCAATATAAGGCACAGCACACAGCGGAGAAGGCATTCGTGAAGGAGATCGCGTTGTGTCAACATGGGAAGAAGAAGGAGGAGAAGAAGAGAGGAAGAACAGAGGGAATGGGACAGCGGAGAAGACCGGCAAAAGAGCAGAAGACGCCGCAGAGAAGGAGAAGAAAGAAGACCCCTCAGAAGATGGAAGACCCTGCAAAAGAGCCGAAGAAAGAAGACACCGGAGAGGGGAGAAGACGCCGGAGCTGATTTAATAAAATATTTTAAAACCCCGTGTAGTGTGTTTTTTTGTACACTTTTTTTCCAGGTAAATGGGTAGGGGTACGTTGTACCCCATACTCATTTACATAGGGTGGGGGGCCTGGCATCTGGGGACCCCCTTGTTAAAGGGGGCTTCCAGATTCCGATAAGTCCCCGCCCGCAGACCCCGACAACCAACGGCCAGGGTTGTCGGGAAGAGGCCCTTGTCCTCATCAACATGGGGACAAGGTGCTTTGGGGTGGGGGGTGCAGAGCCCCCCCTGCCCCGAAGCACCCATACTCCCCATGTTGAGGGCACGCGGCCTGGTATGGTCCAGGAGGGGGGCTGCTCGATCCTCCCCACCCCCTTTCCTGGCCTGCTGGGCTGCATGCTCGGATAAGGGTCTGGTATGGATTTTGGGGGGGACCCCCGCCGTTTTTTTCGGCGTGGGGTTCCCCTTAAAATCCATACCAGACCAAAGGGCCTGGTATGCTCTTGGAGGGGGACTCCATGTAATTTTTTTTAAAATTTGGTGTGGCATTCCCCTTCAAGATCCCCAGAGCACAAGGTGCCTGGCATTGTCGGGATCAAAGTCGGATCCCTGTTCACAGACAAAATGTCCGAATTTGACCCTATGTAGGACCGTAAATCGCACAGCAAAGTAGGATCAAAGTTGTACCGTTTTTTTGTCGGATAGTGTGAACCCAGCCTTAAGGGTGGTGGTCCTAATCGATGTTGAATATCGTGCACCATACACCAAGATCTGCACCACGTAAGTCACACTCCCCTAGGGGCTCAAGCTCACCATCATGATGAATATCACAAGCCTGACACGGTGTCATCCGTTTCACGGGGCCGCTTAAGCTAATGATCCCTCCAGGGAAAGCCAATCATGCAAAAGATAAACTCCACATAGCGTGATCCCATTCATCCACATTTATTCAAAGGCTTATAACCGGTTAGTAGGGGAACACACCGTCCATCACGCTGGCTGTGCTGGTTGTTCCTCTCTGTCTGTGACACACACATGTCACTTCTGGTCACTGTATGGTCACGTTGTTTCATCATTACAACTTTATTCAAGGATGTCCTGTATATAGTGAAGGAGTTTGTTAGGCAGGGGTATGCAATGCAAGGGTCTGTAGCACACAGAGTGCTGTAATCAGTGGCAGATTGCAGAATACATAACACAGAGTGCAGGGCTCCATTTTTCTTACCTTAATCCAATAGTTCCAGCGATGAGCATGATCCCCACAGCTCCAGCTGCTGTCTCAGGTCCTCATTGGATAGATTGATAGCAGCAGGAACCATTAGCTCCTGCTGCTGTCAATCATATCCAGTGACACGGGAGCAGGACAGGGCCAAATCCTGCTGTCTGTGTCAATGGATGCAGCAGCAGGACTCAGGAGTGTGCCTGCATGGGTGCCCCCATGGAAAGCGTCTCTCAGTGGGGGCACCCAGTGAAGAGGAGGAGTCAGGAGCGTAGCCGGGGCATCCCAGAAAAGGAGGATCTTGGCCGCTTTGTGCAAAACCCTTGCACAGAGCAGGTAAGTATGACATGTTGTTATTTTAAAAAAACAAAAAAACAAACCTTTTCAATCACTTTAACTTCTATAGTCATGAAGATACTGGAGAGTTTAATAAAATACCACATAGATGAGTTCTTTCTAGAAAAAGTATTTTAAGCAACAGACAGCATGGATTCACGAAAGACAGAAGTTATCAAACAAACCTGATTTCTTTTTATGAGGAGGTAAGTAAAACCTTGGACAGAGGGGTGGTTGTGGACGTGGTATACTTGGATTTTGCAAAAGCATTTGACACCGTTCCCCACACACGGCTAATGTGTAGGGTAAAGTCTACAGGCTTGGAAAGATCAGTTTGTAAATGGATGGAAAACTGGCTAAAAGACCGAATTCAGAGAGTAGTAGTTAATGATTCTTATTCTGAATGGTCTAAGGTTATCAGTGGTGTACCACAAGGTTCAGGAGTGACATCATCATGGCTCCGGCCAATTATACAGCTGGAGCACGCAAACCCAAAATAAAGACCAGGGGAAGATGTCAGCCCTCTCAGTGGTGACAGCACACCACGGGAGGGCTTTGTTTTAAGGCAAGTATTTCCTAATGAGCTAGTATGCAATGCATACTAGCATATTATGCAATTGCCTTACAGGTGTTTTTTTTTATCTAGCTGCATCATGTGATTGGGTAGAATAATGACATCTGGTATTATAATAATATTTCATTACCATTCCCATCATGGACATGAGCTCCCCATGCTCCTTTGTATACACAGAGCTGAAGAAAGTATTTAATAAGTTTGCCTTCTATTTGTCCCCAGTCACCCACTCTAGATTATTTTGTAAAGGGCCTACATGCTCAGACCTGACCTTTTTACTATTAATATATTTGAAGAATTTTTGGGGGTTTGTCCTACTATCTTTTGCAATCTAACAAAAATTCAGACTGCTTTTAGTTTGGCTATAATTCTGCAAGGAATGGGTACTGTTGGGCTGGAGTTTACATTCTCCAAGAAATTTTTTTATATTCCTGTGAGGCATCTTTTTATTTTTTAGGCCCCTTTCACATGGGTGGCAAGTATGTATTTCACAGCAAAAAAAAGGTAAAGACAAATTGAAATATTTTTTAAAGAGTTCAGATTTCCCCAAAAAAATATATATATTCTCACCTAGGTGCATGCATCTGTCCCCCACCGCCTCTACACTGAGAATTAAGTGATCAAACACCACTGGTCTCTCCCTCTGCTCTGAGCAGAGAGCAGTGAATGTGAGTCACCGGCTCTCTGCTCTACCCCTCCAGCACTCACTGGAATTCCAGGCTGTGGAGTGGGCAGAAGCGGCTGGCACAGTCTCCCAGTGGCTCACTGAGTGGTTGAGCCAGCTGCCAGTCCAGACATCTAGGTGGATCCTGATTGTAAAGTTGGGATCTATCCAGCAACTGGACTGGCTGAAGGAGGTCAACTGACAGCTGACTTTAGCCCCATCAGAAAACTGATCACGGGAGTGCAAAATGAACTGCACTCCTGTAATCCATAGGAGAATTAGGGCCAAAAAAGCTTTGTCCATACTTGCCATATTTGCCATATTTCTCCTTTAACATTGAAGGTTGAAGTAGTCTTGCATCAATGTGCATAATTAAGTTAAATGGGCTGTCTAATAAATCCCAAATGACTAGAGTTGAGCGAACCCGGACTGTAAAGTTCGGGTCCGTACCGAACTTTGGGGTGTCCGGGACCCGGACCCGGACTTTTTTTGGGTCCGGGTTCTGGTAATTTTAATGAAAATTCTTAAAAATGCTGTAAAAAAGCCCAGGAAGGTCCTAGAGGTCTGCAAAAGGATGGAAAATGTGGGTAAGGGTGGGACAAGTGCCCTACAAAGAAATGGGGACAGGGAAATAAAGGTAGGAAAACGTCTGGAGATCCTGGAAGGACCCGAAAAAATGTCGTAAAAATTCTTAAAAGTAATTTTAATGGTCTTGGGCCTGGGTTTTTTTCAGGCCCAGGCCCAGGGCCTGTGGGGTTTCAAGCCATGCCTGGGCTTGAAATGTCAGGCCCAAGCGAGTTGAGATCAGTAAACCCTAAATAATCTGTCGGGTAAATTGAATTAATACGTGTAACTACGTTCTGATGAAGTTGGAAGTTACAATTTCCTCTTTATACCGTTTATACCGTTCATACCTGTTTCGAAAAAACCGGGATTAAGAGGATACCTAATGTC
>BLSH010272281.1:262185-278139 GCA_018402905.1 Glandirana rugosa | reverse complement strand
TCTGGAAATAGAATAGAAGTTCTATTCTATTTCCAGATGTATGAAGAAAAGATGTAATGTGTGAAGAACATCTGTTCTGGTGCAGAACACATGTGTGTGAATAGCAGATGTGCAAGCATTAGCGGCAATAAGAAAAGCGACAGACTAAAAAGTAGTTTTCTTCATCTTCACACTTCTTTTTAGTCTGTCGCTTTTCATATTGCCGCTAATGCTTGCACATCTGCTATTCACACACAACATCTTTTCTTTGCCTAGAAAAGATGTTCTTCACACATTACATCTTTTCTTCATACATCTGGAAATAGAATAGAACACTTTACCTAAAACCGGGGAGAAACCATACACATGCACTTCAAACATCTGGATAGTGTGTTTGAAAATACAGCATAGAGAAGAGCATGCATATGGTTTCACTCTTCACACACAGTTAGCAGATGTTTTCAGAACAGTGATATCATATCAGTAATCAATATCTTACACATTTTTGGAATTTAACCCTGGCTAGTGGCCCCTTTAAATGACAGGAACTACACAGTCCAAGGCAGGATCGCCACACACCACAGGATACATTTTCTCCCTCAGCCTTTGATGGGCAGGTCACCAGGTGAAGGGAGGAGGATTAAGAGGAAAGCAGAACTATAATTTGCCATTTCCTCTGGGGGTTCGTCTGAGGCTAAGTCCCAGAGAAAAAGGTGGCTGTGTGGTTGTCTGGGAAGAACAGAGAATCCCCTCCTCTTCCCGGGTGGCCCAAGCCACTCAGACAGCCACCCTGAGAAGAACCCACTAGGCACCAGGGGGAGGTGACCAGAACTCCAGGGACAACATGCAACATGCCCTGGGATCAGGCCACCTGAAGCCCAGAAAGAGACACATGGAACACCATGGAGGGAAAAGCCTAGTGTGGGCTGTGTCTCATCTGCCACCATCAAGAAAGGAAAAGTGCAGCCTATACTTTATAAGCTTCCAATCTACCAAAAGAAGTGGCTATCAGAGGACAGACTGCATCCAGATGGGAATGGTAATGAAATGGTAGAAGAACTCATGATATACATAGTTACATAGTTACATAGTTAGTCAGGTTGAAAAAAGACACAAGTCCATCTAGTTCAACCAAAAAAAATAAAAATAGAAAAATGATATATAACCATACAATCCCCTATACAATCTTCACCCACAGTTGATCCAGAGGAAGGCAAAAAACCCCAGCAAAGCATGATCCAATTTGCTATAGCGGGGGGAAAAAATCCTTCCTGGTCCCCTGAGAGGCAATTGGATTTTCAATGGATCAAATTTACCTAAAAATGTTAGTACCCAGTTATTTTATTTACATTAAGGAAATATTCCAGTCCCTTTTTAAAGCAATCTACTGTGCTGGCCAAAACCACCTCTGGAGGGAGTCTATTCCACATTTTCACAACTCTAGCTGTAAAGAAACCTTTCCGTATTTGGAGATGAAATCTTTTTTCCTCTAGACTTAAAGAGTGCCCCCTTGTCCTTTGCGATGGCTTTAAAGTGAATAACTCAACACCAAGTTCACTATTAGGGATGGGCCCGCGGGGTTCGACCAGAACATCGGGCGTGCGCCCGTTTGTCGAATTTAGAACAGCGGGTGTTTGCAGCGACTTCACCACCGCGGAGCACCCCATAATGCATTGCGTGCACAGCTCTTCCTCGTTGGGAGGGCTCCTACCATCTGCGCGCATTTTGCTCTGACAGTTTATTTATATGGCAGGGCCAGGCCACCCGGCGATATAAGCGAGCGACCCCGCCCCTTCTGATGGCATGGCCCCACCCTGCCATATAAATAAACTGTCAAAGCAAACCGAGCTCAGTCGGCAGGAGCCCTCCCATGGAGAAGGAGCTGTTGTGGCTTTTTTTTTTGGGTCTGTGACGCTTATTTTTATTTTTTTATAAAGGACTTGTCCCTAATTGTCTCCTGTGTTTTTTTTTCATTTTTTGACACTTTTGGTGAAGTAGTAGGGGTACGATGTACCCGATACTAATTCACATGGGGGGGGGGCGTGATCTGGGGTCATTCCAGATTCCGATAAGCCCCCCGCCCGCAGACCCCCTCAACCACAGTACAGGGTTGTGGGGAAGAGGCTTTTGTTCCCATCAACATGGGGACAAGGGGCTTTGGGGTGGGAAGTGCAGAGCCCCCCTGCCCCAAAGCACCCATATTCCCCATGTTGAGGGCATGTAGCCTGGTATAAATTTAGGGGGGGCACTTGCCGGTCCCTCCCCCTATCCTGCATGCTCGGATAAGGGTCTGGTTTGGATTTTAGGGGGGGCCCACGTCAATTTTTTTAAAATTTTGGCTTGGGGTTCCCCTTAAAATTCCCACCAGAGCTGAAGGGCCTGGTATGGACTGGGGGAGGGACCCCACTTAAATTTTTTCAGTGATTTTTTTGTATATTGCCGGGGGCCGGCAATACATTACAGCCACAATTTTAAATGACAATTTTTCCTTTGGAAATGTCATTTTGCTCTGGCTATGTTTTAAAAATCACGGAGATGCGCCCTTTTACAGGCAGACTAAGTGGACCCCCCAGGCACAATATTTAAAGGAATATTTCATTTTATTGTCTCACTTTAAGCATTATTAAAATCACTGCTCCTGAAAAAACGATTGATTTAAAAACTTTTTTTTTCATTGATACATGTCCCCTAGGGCAGGACCCGGGTCCCCATACACTTTTTAGGGCAATAACTTGCATATAAACCTTTAAAATTAGCACTTTTGATTTTTTATGTTCGGGTCCCATAGCGGGTGTGGCGGACTCGATCTCCGCCGGCTACCCGCAATGCCCCCCCCGGAGTGAAAGAACGGAGGTCCATGTAAGTAAACACAGACCTCTGTTCTGTTAGAGGGGGAAGGGAGTGATCACAGCCTTCCTCTACATGGAAGCTGTGATCACTCCCCTCCCCCTGCCAGTCAAACACTAAGACAGTTAGAACATGCCCAGGGAACATAGTTAACCCTTAGAGCGCCCCCTGCAGGTTAAACCCTTCACTGCCAATGGCATTTACACAGTAATCAGTGCATTTTTATAGCACTGATCTCTGTATAAATGCCAATGGTCCCTAAAAAGTGTCAAAATTTTCCGACATGCCCATTGCAATATCGCAGTACCACTAAAAATCGCAGATCGCCGCCATTACTAGTAAAAAATAAAAAAAAATAAAAACCCCAGAAATGAATTCTCATCATCCGTAAACGCGGCAACTTTTGCGCAAACCAATCAATAAATTGCCATTTTTTTTATCACAAATATGAGGAAGAATATAAATCGGGCAAAACTGATGAAAAAAATGTTTTTTTATATATTTTTTTAAATTTGTATGTTAGCAAAAAGTAAGAAATTTGGTTTTTTTTGCAAAATTGTCGCACTTCTTTTGTTTATAACGGCGATCAGAAATGATGCAGTGGTGATCAAATACCACCAAAAGAAAGCTCTATTTGTGGGAAAAAAAGGACGCAAATTGAATTTGGGTACAACGCCGCACGACCGCGCAATTGTCAGTTAAAGCGACGCAATACCGAATCGCAAAAAGGGCTCTGGTCAGGAAGGGGGCAAATCCTTCCGGGGCTGAAGTGGTTAATACAAGAAAGAATTTTGCTAGCTTTGGAAACCGCAGCTTGGCATTGCATGACATTATTAAGCTTATGATCTACCAAAACCCCCAGATCCTTCTCCACTATGGATTCCCCCAGTTGTACTCCCCCTAGTATGTATGATGCATGCATATTCTTAGCCCCCAAATGCATAACTTTACATTTATCAACATTAAACCTCATTTGCCTCATAGTCGCCCAATTAACAGCTTCCCGACCGCGCGCCGTCTTTTCACGGCGGCAGTCGGGGAGCCCTGCGCGAATCGCCGTAAATAAGCGGCGAATCGCATTTGGCCACCAGGGGGCGCGCACGCGCGCACCCGCCGCACTCCTGGGGAGTGTGCCCGCGGCTTGGGCGGACCTGATGTCCGCCGGCGAGCCGCGATGAGCGGCTACAGGGAAAAGAACGGGGAACCGCCAATGTAAACACGGCGGTTCCCCGCCCTGTCAGTGGGGCATGAGAGATCTACTGATCCCTGTCACTGGGATCAGTTAGATCTCTCATGCCCATGTTAGCCCAACCCCCCCACAGTAAGAACACACCCAGGGAACACACTTAACCCCTAGCTCTCCCCCTGCAGGTTAACCCCTTCACTGCCAATGACATTTATACAGTAATCAGTGGACATTTAAATTTCTGATCGCTGAACAAATGTCATTGGTCCCAAAAAAGTGTCAAAATGTTCCGACATGTCCCCCCCAATATCGCATTACCGCTAAAAATGGCAGATCGCCGGCATTACTAGTAAAAAAAAACAAAAACCCCAGAAATTAATTCTCATCATCCGTAAACGCGGCCACTTTTGCGCAAACCAATCAATAAACACCAATTGCAATTTTTTTTTATCGCAAATATGAGGAATTATATAAATCGGCCAAAAACTGTGAAAAAAAGTTTTTTTATATTTTGTTTTTGGATTTGAATTTTAGCAAAAAGTAAGAAATTTGGGTTTTTTTTGCAAAATGGTCGCTCTTCTTTTGTTTATAGCGGCGATAAGAAATGACGCAGAGGCAATCAAATACCACCAAAAGAAAGCTCTATTTGTGGGAAAAAAAGGATGCAAATTTTGTTTGGGTACAACGTTGCACGACCGCGCAATTGTCAGTTAAAGCGACGCAGCGCTGAATCGTAAAAAGTGCTCTGGTCCTAAAGTGCAAAATTCTTCCGGGGGTGAAGTGGTTAAAGAGTGCATTGAGGTCTGCTTGTAAGTTGGAGACATCCTGTGAGGACGTTATTCCACTGCATAGCTTGGTGTCATCTGTAAACACCGAAATGATACTTTTAATTCCAAACCCTATACCATTTATAAATATATTGAAAAGTAAGGGTCCTAACACTGAACCTTGGGGTACACCACTGATAACCTTAGACCATTCAGAGTAAGAATCATTAACCACTACTCTCTGAATTCAGTCTTTTAGCCAGTTTTTTTATCCATTTACAAACTGATCTTTCCAAGCTTGTAGACTTTACCTTACACATTAGCCGTGGCAAACGCTTTTGCAAAATCCAAGTATATCACATCCACAGCCACACCTCTGTCCAAGGTTTTACTTACCTCCTCATAAAAAGAAATTAGGTTTGTTTGACAACTTCTTTCTTTCATGAATCCATACTGTCTGTTGCTTAAAACATTTTTTTCCTAACTGCGTGTTTTTTTCCTGGGTACTCCGGTTTCCTCCAACACTTCGAAGACATGCTGGTAGGGTAACCGGCTACTTTCTAAATTGGCCCTAGTATGTACTGTATATGTATGAATGTCAGTTAGGGATCCTAGATTGTAAGCTCCTTGAGGGCAGGTACTGATGTGAATGTACACTATATTGTATATGTAAAGCACTGCATAAGTTGACGGCATGATATAAAAACCTGCAATACATAAATAAATGAATATACCAGATTTTCTGATTGATGTACTGTAGTTATAACAATGTAAGTATGGAGCATTATGTAAATGAAGAGAGTTGGCCACTGGATGTACTGTATATTTATGGCAAAGAATTCCAGTTGTGCACTATGTTCAGGACCACAGCCTCCCAAATGCTTGTGCCATGGACCAACTGAAGATGCACGGGGGGACAGTGCCAAGCAAATTGTGTGAAGTCCAGAACAGATTAATTAAAAGTCACACAGAGTTAAAAAGCCAACATGTTTCATGGGCTTAGAGAACACCCTTTACCAATGCACAAAGAAGCCGACAATTTGTATTTTCCTGACCAGTACAGCTGGAAATGCCCTATGGGGTAATAGGAGCAAACGTGCTGGTCTCATTTTGCCCCAGGAGAGGGAAATATCAAGTGTCTCAAACATTTAGACCAACCCAAAGAATCTTTTACCTCCAGCTGCCTCTGCAGAATCTCATCTTGCTTTCAGAAATTGGCAACATTTTTTCCTGTGTAGAGAAAAATATCCTCCATAGAACGTAATCTCAATTACACACTTTGGTAGGAGGAAAGGGGCTAAAAATCTGTGCATACCCCTAACGTGTATTTAATGCATGTTGTCCTTTTACTTTAAAAGGTCACTTAATATTTCCATTTCTCAATTAAAAGAAGCAGCAAGGTGATGCATTGAGAGAGTTAAGAGAAGTCCTTACACATTAATGACTTATTTAATAGTCAATCCATTTCCAGTAAGTGCTACAGCTCCCCATCCTGTATTTACAGAGAGTGTTGCGGCTTTCCTTTGCACAATCTTTTCTAAGTGGAATATTTACAAGGTTTTCCTAATTGCAACGTCAAGTGTTCAGAAGCTAATTTACTTTCCTTGCACACTCTCAAATCTCTTGGAGAAACAGAGTGATTGATACGCAGGCGGAAGGAGGGGAAGATCTTCTCAGTTAGTACAGTACAAAAACTGGTAAGTCTGCCTTTCATGTATAGAAAAGGGGGGAGAAATGAAAAGCACAGTTAATTCAAAGCATATCTCCAGGATTCTCTTGAGGGAAGTGGGGGTACGCATTCTTTTTATCTCCTTTGAAGTTGACAGTAGCAGCCTATCACAGCAAGAAAAATCCCACTTCATTAGGATAAACCGGCAGTTCTAGGGCTGCAGAGGTAGAATCATTTATGGGAAACCTAATCGACAACCCATGTCTCCAGATTGCCTGCCGCGTACAAAAGTTGTAAGAGAAAGAACTGGTGATACACATTGTCTGAATGCATGCTTGTTTGTAGAAAAAAAGGAGGTCAAATCACCATTTTCCATGCTCATGACAGATTTTGTAACATCAAAATGTTTTTTTTATTTAGCTGCATTACAATATACATTGGTGTATTACACTAAGCATTGCAAGCAGCAATGAACATGGTCAAAGTCCAGGAAACTATAGTAGCCAAACAGATTTGAGCTGAGCTGGTTGATCAGAGCTGGTTGTTATGGTTTAATGAACTTTACATATTTGTCTTTGCTTACTGAATAGTATAATGTTAAAGAGACACTATCACATTGCCCATTCGGGGTAAAATGGTAATGTCAGAACACACTCCACACCCCCTGACATGTATACTAACCCAGCAATGCTCCCTTACTGCCTCCATACTGCAGCAGTCCCACCTGTCCAAGCTAAGGTGTTGACTGACTGTCAGAACTTAGGCAGAAGACATGACACCCACCATCTGACAGTGTTCAGGTCTGATGATTGGCCACTCAGGTCCACATACATAGTGAAAGCCCCATTCCCCCCATACCCAGAAACTATATAGGAAGGGCTCTGGCAGTGATGATAGGTGGCAAAGGGACGTGGCTGTGCAAATATACATGCCTTAGGGGGAGCAGGGGTTGGGCTACATGCATGTAGGTTGGGTGCAGCCTGGTGTGATGACAATAATTCACACAGATATGTGCAATAAAAAGCTTGTAATGAGACTCGGTGCCTATCTCATCACACAAACTAGACTTTGAATATTGATAACCAGTTTGATAATAATGCTTCCTTTCTCTTTGAAACTGTAATTATAATTGATATGATAACGCAGTGATGTATTGAGTTAAGTCTTTTCTCAAACCTCCTATTACCTGAAATGTGTTGACCCTTGCTGTATTAACCTGTAATCTTTCAATAAAAAAGTTATGGAAAAAAAAAAAAAAGCTTGTAATGAAGAATCCAATAACGGGTCACAACAGAACCCATTAGGTGATCTGACCCAGCTGGGTGCATTCACGGTTTGCAGTAATGAGGAGAAAGCAATGCTCTACCAGACTGACAGCATCTGTAAAGAGAGCAGAATGCTGCCTGGGCATCTCGTGCCCAATCAGGAAGCTATCCATAGGAATCACCAAACCCTATGCTTTCCCTCCTCATCAGGAACCTTTCCCTACCACTAGTACTGTCCCTGACAGGCGGGGTACCTCTCCCTACACTACCCACATAAATAGCACCAAACCTGGGAGCCAGGGTTTAAATAGGCTCTGCCTGACCTGAGATGGCTGCTAGAGTCACACGGGCGGCAGCATTCAATAGGATAGCTTTTTCAGCAACTCAAGGAAACCATAGAGGTACCCTGTTCCTCTTGAATTCCTCCTCCAACAACAGTGCCTTTGAGAAAGAGTACCACCCGTCATGGAGAAAGTAGACTGCACCTGCCTACAGGGCCAGTGCTACCACTAGGCAAACTAGGCATCCGCCTAGGGCACACTGCTGCCTAGGGGCGCCCCGTCGCTGGTTTCCCTCACATCTGCATGCTCTGCAGGCTGCAGCATGTTACTAACTCAGTCTCAGACAGCTGCTCTGTCTGACCGGTAGGGTAATTAGAGGCGCAGCACAGCCCTGGAGCCAGTGCTAGAGGAAGCAGATACTTCCTGTATAGCGCTGCCTCCTGTCACATAGGCAGGGAAAAGGGGGTGGGGTCAGGGGTGGGGCCCAAAATGAGGTTTCACCTAGGGTGTCAAAAATCCTTGCACCTACATGCAGACACAGTCACTTTGCCCTGCATAGCCAAAGTAGCAATGTCTCCTTTAATGTGTAAGGATGCAATGATACAACATGGCTAGGGAAGCATACATGTAGGCAGCATGGGGGAATGGCATGCTGATACAATTGTATTATCTCATATGTGGATTAGCTCCACCCAATGGTCGGAGGCCAAATTGCTTGCCCAGGCCCCAAACACAGAAAGACAATGTGTTATAATCTGCCAGTGGTCTGGGAAGTATCTGCCATGAGGCAAATGAAGCGTTTGACTTGGGTGGCATTTAAAAGAGGAGGCAGCGCTGTTCCCTAGCAGAAGGGACATTAGTGAGCAGTCCACTCGTGGAGGAATTCAGGGAACAGGGACAGACCGATCTCTTGCCCTGAAAATAAGCCAGTGCAGACAAAGTAAACTGACATAGTGCTACTTTAGTTTAGGAACCCATAGCGCAGGCTCTATTTCCACTGGCTGAGGCTCTACTGGCTACTGGTTGTTAGGGCTGCCTGCCGTCTAGCAACCAGTGACGTCACATTCTTGACTCCCCACCCTAATGCAGAGGGAGGCCGAAGCAGACCCAGCATTCAAAGCGGAGGAGGATTTAGCTTCCTCCTCCTCCTCTGCACCTAGTGTTCTCCACGGTCCACAAACCTCCTCTATAATCTTCTCTGGGCCTCTGGCAGGCTCTGAGGGAAGGGAACTAAAGTCTGAGATGAGGCCAGACACAGGACAGTTCGGCACTGTGTGTGCAGTGTCATAAAGAGGGAGGCAGGCACAGTGACTGCAGAGCCAGAGACCCATACAATTAGGAGGGGTTTATGCTGGGGATGTGACCCCCAAAAGTGAAGTACTACAGGTCCCTGCATGACCCTCAGAGCTGAGGATGTGACACCCCCCAACTAGTGAAGGACTACAGGTCCCAGTATGAACCTGCAAGATCTCAGGGGTTCAGGTTGGGACTTGTAGTTTTTCAATTTTGAGGGGTGACATCCTTAGATTTCTGGGGTCCATGCTGGGACTTGTGGTCTTTCAAAATTGGGGGGGTCACATCCTTAGATCTCAAGGGTTCATGCTGGGGGACCCTCCCAAAAGTGAAGGACCCCAAGTCCCAGCATGAACCTCTCAGAGCTGAGGACATGCCCCCCCCCCAACTAGTGAAGGATGACAGGTCTAAGCATGAACTCCTAATATTTAAGCATGTGACCCCTTAGATCTCTGGGCCCAGGGTTCATTCATGCTTGGACCGCATTGCCACCACCAGAGACCCCACACAGCCACTTGAGAGTCTACACAGCCTACCAGAGACCACCACCAGACAATTTACATTAGGGGGCCCGATTTTAAAGGCCTCACACAAATGTGGTTCCAGACCCAATACCTAGCAGGGTTTTTTCCACAGCTGGCTCCAAGTTAGGGACGCTGCTGCTCGGTAGAATATGCCAAGTGCCAGGCTTCCCCTTCCTATGGAACCTTTGTCACTGGCCACCACCATTGCTTTTCCTTGCTCCTCCTTTTAACTTATCAGTCCATAACCTCAATGGTTATCTAGTTTTATACTCTTCATTCCCCAATTCTTCTTTCAGTAAACACAATTATTTTCTCTCTTCCAAAGTAACTTAGACCAGATGACTACTCTTAACCAGTAACTTCTTTTATTGAATACATTTATATGAACAGCTTTGCAGCATTGCCATAGAAGTACATGGAGTGTTTCAACTAAAATATACTTTACAGTCTCGCCCTTCCTAGTTATAACAGTATACAGAACTTTGGCTGTGTGGTGCTATGTGGTGTTACCCATATCTTACAAAAGATTTGTTGCTTCTCACAACGTAGCAGCAATAGACCAATCCTCAGAACCCATGCCGCTTATTGTCTTCACTTTTCAATGTCCATACACAGACAGACCATGAGGTGCAGCCTCCTCTTGCATATATCCACTCAAAAGCATGAAGCAGCATATGCAGGGGAAGGCACACTACAGCACCGAGTATTAACACCTGCAACTCCAAACACAAACTCTTTTATTTGGAAAACACATTTTTAACTTTGTAGGCGCCTGCCTACACACAAGCCCTGAGGTGTGGCCTATGTGCACACATTGTCAAATTGTCTTTCAATTTCAGTCCTTTGCTGATAAAAAAAATAATAATAATAACATGCATCCTAAGGTGTTAGTCAACCTGTCCTTTGCAACCATTGCTGGAGCTCCCACACCCTCTCATGCAAAATATGACTTTCTGCAAGTTAGTTGCATGGACATAGTACTTGGGCCAAGTAATAAGGGCTACATTTTGGAATGAGGAAGAGGACAGGCCTACATTTCCCATACCTGTGAGTCTTTAACACCATTGACAGAAGGGCATATCCTCTAACATAAGTATATTTGGTACCTTGCTTTTCCTACAATTCAGCACATATCATGTTTTGTTAGCAACAAAAAGTTTGTTTGAGAGTACTGTACTGTTTAGAGCAGTGTTAGGCAACTTCCTTTTTAAGAAATTACCTAGCAAGGCCTAACCAAATAGTAAGGAATGCTTAGAAAAATATAGTAAAACAAATGTCATTGTAAAAATATAAACTTACACTACCTAAAAAACAGATAGTGTCGCACAGCAAAGTAGTGGATAGTGTCAATAGGGCAGTGGATGGTGTCAGTAGGGCAGTGGACAGTGTCAGTAGGGCAGTGGATGGTGTCAGTAGAGCAGTGGACAGTGTGTGTGGACAGTGTCAGTAGGGCAGTGGATGTGGTCAGTAGGACAGTGGACAGTGTGTGTGGACAGTGTCAGTAGGGCAGATGTTGGTGTCAGAAGGGCATAGAACAGTGTCAATAGGGCAGTGGATGTGTCAGTAGGGCAGTGGACGTTGTCAGTAGGGCAGTGGATGGTGTCAGTAGGGTAGTGGACGGTGTCTACTAAGGATAGAGGCTAATCAATCCCTTTCTCTGCAGCCTCAGCTGCACTAGACAGCGAATGAATGGGAAATGCTCTTTGCTGAGCAGCTTCTTGTTCATTCAAAGTCTTAAGCACAGTAAACACAGTTTATTATGCTTCAGTTATGAATGGATGCAGGAGCGCTTGGTAATGGTCACTCACTGTGTTCATTCAGGAAAGGAAGAGGCCAGTAAATTATATGTTTCCTGAAACATTCCCCACTCTCTATCCTGAAACATCTCAGGTAGCAGCCAGCCAGATAGGAGAGAGGCCAGCAGCGCTGTGGGCAGGGGAAGAGGGGGGAACCTATGGAACACACGGTGGGCATGCAGCCGACTTCTGTACAACCAGCCTGTTGGAAAATTTTGGCTTGATCAGTGGCGCCGGCCATAGCCGGCAGTGCTGATGAGTGTATTCTGATGGTGGGGAAGGCCACCCTACTGTCAGAATATGATAGCACAGTGGGATGGCTTTCCCCCAACCACCTTGAATGTGTGAATGGGGGAATCAATGAATTTTCTTTTGTTCAACCCACTGGTTGAAGTAAAGAAAACGAATCATGTATGGCCTGCCTTAAAGGCTAAGTTCACCTTTGTTCACTGTACCCAGATTAAATTAATGTCAGAAAAAGAGCAACAACTTCTTTTTTTTTTTTTTTTTAACTTTTTGCTATAATAAATATCCCCCCCAAAAAAACGTAAAAAAAAACGAATTTCTTCCTCACTTTAGGCCAATATGTATTCTACATATTTTTGGTAAAAACAAAAATTGCAATAAGCATATATTGATTGGTTTGTGCAAAAGTTGTAGCGTCTACAAAATAGGGAATAGATTTATGGCATTTTTATTAATATATATATATTTTTTTACTAGTAATGGCGGTGATCAGCAATTTTTAGTGGGACTGCAACATTGCGGCGGACAGATCAGACACTTTTGATACCAGCGACATTTATACAGCGATCAGTGCTATAAAAATGCTCTGCTTACTGTATAAATGACACTGGCAGGGAAGGGGTTAACCCTGGTTGTGATTAAATGGTTAAGTGTGTCCTAGGGGGGTGTTTTGTGGGGGAGTGTGCTGACTGGGAGTACAGAGAGAGCGCTGTTCCTGATCACTAGGAACAGACAATCACTCTGAAGTCCCCTGACAGAATGGAAATCCACCTTGTTTACATAGGCAGATCCCCGTTCTCCCACTCTGAGGAGCGATCACCAGTACCTGCTATATCTATTACATAGAGCACCATACCAGTATGGCGATTTGCGTAATAGAGCCGCCTTGCCGCAGTTAGGCGGTCGGGAAGTGGTTAAACACACTGCTCGATTACTGCTGCCTTACTTCCTGGTCAGACTTTAGGTCATGACACAGGTAGGAGTTGACCAGCTGATTTCATTAGCACACACCCTACATCATCTACCCTCAGCTGGTCAACTCCTTCTTGTGTCAAGTCTGTCCAGTGAGGCAGAACTAATCAAGCACTTCAAACAGCTATGAAGAGAGTGATGGTAAGCGTGTGTAGAATAATGGATAAACTGGGGGTGTGTACCGCGCTTATGGGTTGTGCTATTAGACTGCTGCCCTCCAAAAATTCCCTCCCGTAGGTGGGATGTAAAATAGATAAAGGTGGTGCTTGGATGTGGCGCTGTCTAAGTAGTGGAAGATAAATGTGTCCTTGGTGTCCTATGTTCATATGTTCTGATGAGGTACTTTCTTGGTTCTTGATAAAAGTGCATGTGTCTCCTTTATCTTTATCTCCTAGCGTTTTTTGTACCCATTGGTGGTGAATAAATATACGTACATATAAACATATAGTCTGAAAAGTGCAAGTGCATGTATACAATTGTAAAAAGTGCTATTTCACATGTAAACAGTAAACCATAAGAATGACTTGTGACAATAAATAGGTAAAAAATGATAAAGGTGCTCGAATGTGATTTCTTCAGTGTAGGTGCTTATTGCAGAAGATATGTAAACCAAGTGTAGATAACGCACATTAATACTAAACCATATTCATCCTAATAGGTGATGAATTGATGAGTAAAGTATACACCACTATTTCTATTTTAGTCATAGATCAATGTCCTGATTAGTGGATGGTTTGTAGTAGGAACGTACTGTAGAAATTAATAAATAATATAGAATATGATAAACCAGTCCATATAGTGAAAAATTTGTGACTTCAAGTGATTGTTTCTTGTATAATTCGTGACATGGGATGTGAATGCACTCGTGCTCCCCCTTTAGATTTCCTCCTTACCAGAGTGCACTGCCCCTGCAGAGGCCAAGTGCCTATCTTTGTTAATCCAGAAGACTTGTTCCTGGGTTTGGGATACTCCGCTGCTGGTCTTTGGGGGGTTCCCCCTCTGTGGGGTGGATTCCTCCTCCTGGTTTAAAGCTCTCCGCTCTTGCAGATATAGGGGTGTCCCGGGGTATATTTTGGACGTGTTTAGAAGATAAAAATCAGAGAGGACTCCATAGTGTAGCGTGTTTTAGTGTATCCTTTGTTTTATTGAAAAGGGATTAGGATACATTGAGTAGTAAAAACGAGGAAAACAAAGTGTTCCAAAAGTTAAAAAAGGATGGGCTAGGGTAAGCAAACTGAGGTTGTTGGTTGAGTCCAAATGGAATCACAGAGCCGGTAAGAGAGAGTCGGCTTGGTGGGGGAGCTCTGCAGCTCTCCTCGCTAAACAGCGTGCGTTCCAGCTTCCTCTCACTGAAAACTGGATGTGACGTTGGACTTCCTGCTAGGTCACCTAGTCTTCAGGATTAACAAAGATAGGCACTTGGCCCCTGCAGGGGCAGTGCACTCTGGTAAGGAGGAAATCTAAAGGGGGAGCACGAGTGCATTCACACCCCATGTCACGAATTATACAAGAAACAATCACTTGAAGTCACGAATTTTTCACTATATGGACTGGTTTATCATAATCTATATTATTTATTAATTTCTACAGTATGTTCCTACTACAAACCATCCACTAATCAGGACATTGATCTATGACTAAAATAGAAATAGTGGTGTATACTTTACTCATCAATTCATCACCTATTAGGATGAATATGGTTTAGTATTAATGTGCGTTATCTACACTTGGTTTACATATCTTCTGCAATAAGCACCTACACTGAAGAAATCACATTCGAGCACCTTTATCATTTTTTACCTATTTATTGTCACAAATCATTCTTATGGTTTACTGTTTACATGTGAAATAGCACTTTTTACAATTGTATACATGCACTTGCACTTTTCAGACTATATGTTTATATGTACGTGTGTAGAATAATGCTATATTGGTACATAAGGGGGGCTGAAATTTAGAAACAAAAAAGGTGAACTTAGCCTTTAACCACCTCCCACCCGGCCACTGTATATATACGGCCGGGTGGGAGCTTCCCCGTTCTGACAGGACGTGTATACACATCCTGCAGAACGGGAGCTCGCAGCGCGGCCATGCGGCGCGCTGCGGCTGGATCCTGTGATCATTATGATCACAGGATCCAGCTGAGCAGAGATCGGGATACGGGCGCAGTGACTGGCCCTCCCGATCTTGTGACGGTTGTGTCCAATCACAGCCGTCACATTGTAAACAGAGACGAACCTCTTTGTGAAAGTTCTCCCCCCACTGAGCTCAGTGAGAGCTCAGTGCGGGAGGGGGGAGCTGCAGCTATGTGACAGCTCTCTGCATGATGATGATTTCATGCAGAAAGCTGTCACAGATCACCCCCCACACAGTGCACCAAGCACACTGATACCCCTGTCCCCATACACATAAGTGTCCCCATAAAACAGTCCCCAAAACATCTGTATGTAGAGTTGAGCGAACCTCTGGAAGTTCGGGTTCTGCTGGTCCGTCCGAACTTCGGGACAAAGTCCGGGTCCGGACGGAACCCGAACGATCGCACGGACAACGAACCCCATTGAAATCAATGGGGACCCGAACTTTTAGGCACAAAAATGGCTGTAACAAAGTCCTGGAAAGCCCTAGAGGGCTGCAAAAGGAAGTAAAATGGGGGTAAGGGTAGGGCAAGTGCCCTACAAAAAAAATGGGGACAGGCAAATAACGTTAAATATTTTTTAAAAAATCAAAACATAAAAAAAGCAAAAATGGAGGTGAATGTGGATCATCTTCAAACTGTGTCTGAAAAGTATTAATTAACGGTAGAAGCAACTTCTACTAGGTGTAAGTGGAGGTAAAAACGAAAAAAATACAAAACTAAAAAATTTTTTATAAATTGCAATAAACGGACAGGGGTAAAAAAAACATCCCGTGAACGGGATGGGAATGGGGGTAAAATGAAGGAAAACGTCGGGAGATCCCGAAAGGTCCTGAAACAATGTCGGTAAAAACACGGATTTTCAAGCCCAGGGGTAACTAAAGTTACCCCAAGCAACAGGCACGCTAGCAAGCCCAAGGCAGGCCTGGGCCTGAAACAGGGCTTCAAGCCTGCCTGGTCGTCTTGGGCTTGAAGGTCTCCAAGCGAGTTGAGAT
>BLSH010272281.1:243271-257972 GCA_018402905.1 Glandirana rugosa | reverse complement strand
GTAGTAAAGTAATCTATCTCAGGATGCAGGATCAGGTCTTAAAATGTCTCAAATCTGTCCCTCAAGCTTTCAGCTTCCTTTCCCTACACTAACCCAAGGAGCATGTGACTGCAGTACTGTGACTCCAGCTTATAAAGAGGCTGGGTCACATGATGCACTGGCCAATCACAGCCATGCCATTAGTAGGCATGGCTGTGATGGCTTCTAAGGGCAAACCAGTGAAACGCTTGTTGATTGGCTGCCTGCAGCTTCTCAACACGTGGAGTAAAATAGCAGAACCCCGGACCGAACCCGAACGATTTTTGAAATGTCCGGGTCCGTGCCACGGACACCCGAAAGTTCGGTACGGACCCGAACGTTACAGTCCGGGTTCGCTCAACACTATCTGTATGTCCCCAATCGCATCTGTCACCATACACAAACATCTGTAACAGTCCCCAAAACATCTGTATGTCCCCGTCACATCTGTCACAGTCCCCAAACATCTGTATGTCCCCGTCACATCTGTCACCATACACAAAACATCTGTATGTCCCCGTCACATCTGTCACAGTCCCTAAACATCTGTCTGTCCCCGTCACATCTGTCACCATACACAAAACATCTGTCTGTCTGCCAACACCAAATAAACTCTGATTTGGGTTATTTTTACCAAAGAAATATAGCAGTATCATTTTTGGTCAACATTTATGAAGAGAAATTACTTATTTGCAAAATTTTATAACAGAAACAAAGAAAAATGCATTGTTTTTTAAAATTTTCTGTCTTTTTTAATTGATAGCGCAAAAAATAAAAAACCCAGGGGTGATTAAATACCACCAAAAGAAAGCTCTATTTGTGTGAAAAAAATGATAAAAACTTCATATGGGTACAACGTCCCACGACCGCACAATTGTCATTCAAACTGCAACAGCGCTGAAAGCTGAAAATTGGTCCGGGAAGGAAGGGGGTTTAAGTGCCCAGTACTGAAGTGGTTAAGAAGCTAAGTTTGTTTGCATTCACATAGCTTATGCCTGAGGACATGTTTGAAGCTTTACCCTCCTTTTGCAAGCATCTTTTTTGCAAAGCAACACTTGGAGGATTACTTAGGTGTTGGAGCTTAGGGGCTGGAACAAGCAGGTATGAGATATTTTGCCCCACCCACTAAAATACCAATTTCTATGTGACTGGCTTAAAGATCAAATGAGCTCCATCTCTGTCATCAACAAACAATCACAGCCAATTAAACTATTTAAAGAGCTTGACAAGTTATCAAGATGCTACATAGTATTATCACTGGTCACCTTTTACCCATATTCAGACAGCAATAAAAACTGACAGGTGTTGTAATCCCTCTCCCCGCTATTCAAAACTAACAAAAATAGTTTTGCCTTTAGTTATACTTTAAAGGAGTATTAAAGCCAAAAGGAAACGTATAATATTGCAGCTTAACTGTAATAGCTGCATTTGTTTTTTTTTTGTATGCTCTCTTTTATTCTCATCTGGTGATCTGGCCAGTAACTCTGTTTTTTTTTCAGCAGAACAAGCTCTCCTGCAGATGTAGCAGTTAGATGGTTTAGAAGAACATTTACAACTGACAGGAATGCTTACAATGGGCAGCTTTTATCTATGTAAAACCTTTACCCCAAAAGGAACAAATAAGTTGCTGTAACTGTTAGATGGAGTTTGGCTTCAATTTGTTAGTGTATCTAAATCTGCTAGTACATCTAACACTCCCCTCCCCCAGAATGAAAATGCTGCTGTTCAAATGTACACTATATTACCAAAAGTATTGGGACACTTGCCTTTACACGCACATGCACTTTAATGGCATCCCAATCTTAGTCCGTAGGGTTCAATATTGAGTTGGCCCACCCTTTGCAGCTATAACAGCTTCAAACTCTTTTGGGAAGGCTGTCCACAAGGTTTAGGAGTGTGTCTATGGGAATGTTTGACCATTCTTCCAGAAGAACATTTGTAAGGTCAGGCACTGATGTGGAAGAGAAGGCCTGGCTCACAGTCTCCGCTCTAATTCATCCCAAAGGTGTTCTATCAGGTTGAGGTCAGGACTCTGTGCAGGCCAGTCAACTTCTTCCTCCTCCAAACTCGCTCATCCATGTATTTATTGACCTTGCTTTTTGCACTGTCCCAAATCATTTGGTGGAGGGGGAATTATGATGTGGGGTTGTTTCTCAGGGGCTGGCCTTGGCCCCTTAGTACCAGTGAAGGGAACTCTTAAGGCATCAGCATACCAAGATATTTTGGACAATTTGATGCTTCCAACTTTGTGCAAACAATTTGGGGATGGCCCCTTCCAGTTACAACATGACTGCACGCCAGTGCACAATGCAAGGTCCATAAAGACATGGATGAGCGAGTTTGGGGTGGAGGAACTTGACTGGCCTGCACAGTCCTGACCTCAACCCAATAAAACACCTTTGGGATGAAATAGAGCAGAGACTGCGATCAAGGCCTTATCATCCAACACCAGTGTCTTACCTCACAAATGTGCCTCTAGAAGAATGGTCAAACATTCCCATAGACACTCCTAATCCTTGTGGACAGCCTTCCCAGAAGAGTTGAAGCTGTTATAGCTGCAAAGGGTGGGCCAACTCAATATGGAACCCTACAGACTAAGACTGGGATGCTAGTTCATGTGCGTGTAAAGGCAGGCGAACCAATACTTTTTGTAATATAGTGTATCTATGCTGATCCTTCATCCAGAGTGTAGGCACTCTAATACAGGAAGTGTGTTACTGGCCAAATCACCAGGGGAAATCATTAGTTGCAGTAACTGCATCTAATGATTGGTAAGCCGCAATATATGACATTTTTGGTTTTGGACTTAATACCGCAAGTCCACAAGTCTTATTCTTTTGCTCACTTTGGATATCAAAACAAACCGTATTTTAAAGTAAGTATGATTTTTCTGACACAACCGTGGTTTGAATACTCCCCAGTGCCATAGTATTTGTGGGTATTTAGTATGTGTTTTCTTCTGACCGTCCTGGCATGTTTGCTAGAAGGGGGTACCCTGTGCCATTCTGGAAACTAAAAGCAAATTAGACTGCTTTACTGTATTTTAAAGAATACAGCATATTAAAAAGCTGCGCTTAGCTGGGCAACTGTCGGTTGTGCATTCATTTTTAATGCATATTACGAAGCCTTAATTGGCTTCATTTGTTTTGACCTCAGAACAAAACATAATCTTAGCTGTATTTTCATTGTCATCCTGTAAGAGATGGAAACTATAAGGGTTTTACCAGAGGGCATCTTTTCATTTAGCCACAAGTGAATTTTTTTAGCAGCTCCACCTCCATAAAACTTAAAGTGATAGTAAAGTCTCAATTTTTTTCATTTAAAAATAACAAACATGTTAAACTTACCTGCTCTGTGTAGTGGTTTTGCACAGAGCAGCCCAGATCCTCGTCTTCTTGGGTCCCACACCTCCCTCCTGTGGAGTGCCCCCAGAGCAAACAGCTTGCTAGGGGGGCACCTGAGCCAAGCCACTGCTCTGTGTGTCTATTCAGACACGGAGCCATGGTGCAGCCACGCCCCCTCTCTCTCCTCATTGGCTCACTGACTTTTCTCGACAGCAGCGGGAGCCAATGGCACCACACTGTAGCCTCAGCCAATCAGGAAGGAGGGTCCCGGGAAGCTGAGACTCTCCTGCAACATCGCTGGATCAAGATGGGTTCAGGTATGTATTGGGGGAGGGCTGTGTGCTGCACACAAAAGTTTTTTTTAACTTAATGCATTGAATGCATTAAGATAAAAGACCTTCTGACCTTATAACCACTTTAAAACTGTATGCATTAGAGGGTTAGTTTTTACTACATCATTTCTCTGTGCCAAAGAGCATCAATTCATTAATTCTGTTGCCAGACCATAAAGGGCCGAATTTACATCTCAGGAGTCTATCGGCAGAGAATTCGGAAGCGCCCCCCCAAGACAGTATTATCCTTGATAAAATAGTACAAATCCTCTCCCCCAAATCCACCCAGCACAAATCCTCTTCCCCAAAATGCCCCTCCTAGAACAAATCCCCTCAAATCCATCCTCTTAGCACAACCCCCTCCAAATTTCCCATCCCAGCACAAATCCCTGCCCCCCCAACTCCAATTCTTCCCTCCTAGCACACATCTTCCCCAAGTCTGACCCCAAACACATATGTTTCCCTCCATTCCTCGTAGCACAAATCCCTCTCCATTCCTCCCCATTACCCTTCCCAGCACAAACTACTTCTTGTGGGGGGTTAAAAGCGCAGCACTCCCGCCTGCATAACGGCGCTATAGTGTTGCCATAACGGCGGAAAGTCACCGCTGAAACTAGTGGCAATTTACTGCTAATGCCCACCCACCCCATTATGAAAGTAGTCTAAAAGAGAGTTTGAAGAAACATTTCGTTTTTCATTCATGTTTATTAGAAATAAAACATATTTAAGCCTCAACCATCCGAAGAACCAAACAAAAGAAAATCACAACTTGTAATAAAAATTTGCATCACACACACACACACACACAAGCCATTTGTAATAGAATGTTGTTAAAAACTAAATTTTCAAGTATGTTCTAAGGGCATGTGTCTCTGTAACTAAATCATCATGTGGCTGAATTGCATAATCTCTATAAGACGTATAGTAATAGAAAGTCTTGCTGTGAATCACTACTTCAGTAAAACAGTTCAGAACACAATTACTTATGTTTATCCTCATAAACAGTATCCATCTCGGTAAAGTGCTGGGTAGATCTGGTAACACAGGTTAACCAAGGCCCCAGGACACAGGGCTGCCATCTTGCAGGATTACAGTACTGTGGTAGTAATTGAGGAGAGATTCCCCACAGTAGCTGGGTCTTCTGGAGGTGCTGCATGCTATTAGGCTGCCCACACGCTGGTTTTGATAGTGGTGGGCCTCTCACCTGGCTGCAGACCACTTGCCCAGCTATCTCAGGCCTCATCAGTTGTGGCCTCTCTAAGTTGTCTCCAAGGAGACAAAACAGGAACTTCTCTTTTAGACTGTTATCATCAGAACAAGTGTCTCAATTGGAAGATTTCCCCATCACACTTGTGCGAGTTGTCCTGTGATTTGGGACTGCAAAGTCGCATGACAAGTCATTCCCCATTATTTCCAATGAGTACCGTTCATTTCTGTACAACTTTCAAGTCGTACCGACTTCAAAGTAGCCCCTGCATTACCTTGGCTCAACTTTGATGCAACTTGAGGTCCATAGACTTCAATGTTAAACCCTCAAAGTCGCATGCAAATTGCACCTGAATAATATAGATGTGATTTCTGTACTATTTTTGTACGACTTTGTAATATGTTTTCATTGTGCCAAAGTTGCAACAAAGTCGGACCAAAGTCGTACTGATCCAAAACCGAGGTAAAATCATGGCAAAATTGAGGCACAAAATTGCGGTAAAATCGCATCACACAAGTGTGAAAGGGGCCTTACTCTTTTTCTGGTAACAACTACAAATGTATTATTTTCTACCATTTCTGTTCCCGTGATAATGGTCAATTTCCTCAATGTGGCCACAGTAAGCAATAAAAACATGGCAGGAGTTCTAATCATTTTACATTTTGCCCATAACTAAAAAAAAAAGATTTTGCTTTAAATACAATTTAATCTGAACTAAAAAAATAAGAACACAGAACCTTTACCAGCCCCTTCACCCATTCCTAACCTCACCCTAGCCCTAAACCTTAGATATATCCCTAAACACCAGTATGGGGGTCAACAATATAATTATGCCGAAATGCTGTAATATGGAAACTACAAATATACTGATGCTACCCTTACTGGTGCCAGAAACCTGCACTATAATGTATCCATCAAATCCAATAGATACACTCAGCAGATAAAGCAAAGCACTAGGCATATAGTGAGGGAAAAAAGTATTTGATCCCCTGCTGATTTTGTACATTTGCCCACTGACAAAGAAATGATCAGTCTATCATTTTAATGTAAACAGTGTGGCTGATGATGGTGCCTGAATGTGAAAAAAATCTAAAAACATTGTTTAGCTGCCCCTTTAAAAAAGTGACTAAATCCCTCTTGAATAAATATTGACTGAAAGTAAAGGTGTTGGCGTTAGTAAACCATCACATATCTTATAAAACAAATTGATAAACCCTATGCCATGTGAATTACAAACTTTAAAAAGTCCAATGGGACAAACCCAACACCAAAATAAAACATATAATTAAAGTGCTTCTAGTTTGATGTATCTTTAAAGAAATGCTTCACCACGAGTGCTCATGAGCTAGATGGCAACTCACCAAAGGTGTTTGACCACTTTTTAAAGGTAGGTCAAAATCCGCTTTAGTTTATAAAAACCCAGCTGGATCTGGGTTCAAGCCTCTCTACTTATGACTCCCTCCGGTAAGGACTGAGGATGTGGGATCAGACTCCACCAGGGGCACAAAGAAGAACTTTATGGTGAAGTATGTTTTATTTAAAAGGTTTAAGAATTCATGCTCACATGTGACTGTACCAGTCCCGGTACTAAGGTGTCTACAGCATGTGCGGATAGGGTATATCAGGCTCATGCCAGCATGCGATTCATGCCTCGTTCTGGATAAACTAGTTGAATAATCATCACATATGGGACCCAGATATAACGAATACCTGCTTCAGAGGAGAAATGGGTGAACGTGTTGTGGTCTTTGGTCTTTGGCATCAACCGTGTTTGGAGGAATGCTGCCTATAACCCCAAGAACACCATCCCCACCATCAAACATGGAGGTTGGAAATATTATGCTTCGGGGGGGGGTTTCTGCTAAGAGGACAGGATAACTGCACCACATCAAAGGGACGATGGATGGGGCAATATACCGTCAAATCTTGGATGAGAACCTTCCCTAAGCGAGGGCATTGAAAATGGGTAGTGGATGGGTATGCTAGCATGACAATGACCCAAAACACACGGCCAAGGCAACAAAGGAGTGGCTCAAGAAGAAGCACATTAAGGTCCTGCAGTGGCCTAGCCAGTCTCCAGACCTTAATCCCATAGAAAATATGGGGAGAGAGCTGAAGATTTGAGTTACCAATCACCAGCACCAAAACCTTAATGACTTGGATTGGATCTGCAATGAGGAGTGGGACAAAATCCCTCCTGAGATGTGTGCAAACCAGGTGGCCAGCTACATAAAACGTCTGACCTCTGTGATTGCCAACAAGGGTTATGCCACTAAGTACTAAGTCATGTTTTGCAAAGGGGTCAAATACTTATTTCACTCATTAAATGCAAATCAGTTTATAACTTTTTTGAAATGCGTTTTTCTGGATATTTTTGTTGTTATTCTGTCTTTCACTGTTAAAATAAACCTACCATTAAAATTATAAACTGATCATTGTAGGCAAACTTATAAAATCAGCAGGGGATCAAATACTTTTTTCCCTCACTGTATATCTAAGCATATATCAAACACCCCTCTTCAATCCAGTTATGTATTCCCAAAAATACATAAATAAATAAATAAAATACAGTTGATTTTAAATAGCTTTCTGTAGTAACCTGCCAAGCATTATTCAGACTGAAACAAAAGGGGCAGCATGGTAAGCCAATTGACTTGAATTACACATTTTATTACAGCATCATAAACATGTAGCTGGCTCATAGGAAAGTTTTATTTTAGAGTCACATTTCCTAAAAAAAAGTGAATCTTGTAGTTTGTAGTTTATATTGAAAAAGTCTAATTTAACCAGTAGCAAAACCTAGAATGATTCTTTCTTATCTAAGGCCATATGGGTTTATTGACCTGCTGGCTGCTCATAGCAAGCATGCAAATGCAAACATGTAGCAAGATACGTGATCTAAATGATTCTTTATTGATCAGAGATGAATTTGAGTATTGATCCGGCAGGGCTATGGTTGCAATTTACCACGTAAGAGTTTGTCTCAGGATGAGACATAATTGTTATAATTGGTTGCATTGGGGTTTTTAGTATGACTTCAACTGAATCAATAGAACTGTTTACTCAGACTAATAATCTAGGCCGGTTACAACAAAAAAGCAAACGTAGAGTTTGGTGGACACACAAGTGACTATAAACAATTAATTCACATTATAGTACATGGAGCAAATGGGGTGAATCATATTATCTATAGCTACCAATAAGAGCCACTGCTAAGGCTAAAACAAAGTTTTCTGAAAAAAGACAAGTTTGGTATCAGTTTGTGCTTGATAAAGATATATTACTGATATATGACTGATTATTATAATATATAAAAAAAAGTATTTTCTTAAAGATGGGCAGTCTAAAACGTGAAATATAATACATTTAAATGGTTGGCACACCATACCATTAATCTAATTGTAAATCCAATTTGTGAGCAGTACGCTGACTCTTCATATGATATAAGGTTCATTTATTTTGCTGAATTGCATTAAATGAGTTGAAGATTCAGCTGTCCAAATATTATACAAACATCATATCAATCAACAAATAATCTTACAGTATGTGCCCTTTGAAGTGAATCTGTCATGGGAGAAATGTGGGGGCTGCCATTTCTAACCTCTTCTTCTGAGAAAGCTAGTTCTCTTACTCCCATGGACCTGCTTTGACTTCAGTCATTTCTGAATTAATTTCCTGAAACAAGTATAGAAATGAAGAAATACAGTACGACATTCCTCTTTCTTTAATGTTCTACATTTGCCGATCCAAAGTACTGAAACCAGGCAAAGCCAGGCAACTCACATTTACAACTAGTGATAGCCTCCACAGAACTATGCCCATTAATGTAAACCTTTCAAATTAAAGTAAAACATTATTATACCACAAGTGGAACAAAGCCTAAAAACCCTTCCTGGGCCCTCCAGGACCTCTGAAACCTGCAGTTCACTGATATGCAAATATTGATCTGAAGAAAAGTTGATGGCAAGCTTACCTTTCCTGCCTCTCTAATGCCTGTGAATCCTGCTAGTAACCTTAAAGATAGCCATACAAGGCTCTAATTTCAAGCGGTTAATGAAATTGGCCTGGCATTTGAGCCACTGCTGTCCCTATCAGCACAGTGATTGCATTTTTTTAGATGTATTTGTGCAGTCGCACATGTTGTGGCTGCATGAATAACATAGCCATCAGAGGAGATCCCTCCATCTGTGAGTAGAATGTGGTTATTGCATGATTTTCTCTTGTTCAGTCCTCATGGCTAGCTTCAGGTAGGATATGTTGAACAGGCTAGCTATCGTATTTCCAATTATAGTGCTTTGTACATGCCTGGGTGTTTTAAAAAATGTTTTATAGATGTCTTTAGGTCATTGAGTGTTGCAGGATTTGGGAGTACAAAAAGGAGCACTGTGTATATTTGAGGCACTTTTGTGTATCTAATAATTTGGTCTACCAGTTGGAGAATGTCCAAACTACTTTTAGAACTTTGGTCCAGCATATTTTTTTAGCATTCATCAAAGACTTTTAAGATGCCTGACTACACATTTTCCAATACAATAGCCATCCTTGTACCCCTCTAGAACCCCTCAAAGAAAATACTTTATCAAAATCAGTATGTACATAGGATTTGATGCATTTCAGACCCCTGGGCGAGACAGATATACACTGAGTACTGCAAGATTATGGATGGATGGGTTGTACCTACTATTCTCATACTTGGTTGTCTGTCTATATATTTTAGGAACACTGGTAGGGCTCTGAGAAAAAGTACTACAACCAGAAATGTACAATCTGGTACTTCTTAGTGCCTAACATCAACCAGGGACCTTAGTTTACTATATTTTTCTCTGCCCCAGCCCCATCCAGGGCAAAGTCATATCCATGGTACTCTCAAGCTGTCACTCAGAGTACATGTTTCCCACAGGAAGAAATTGCCATGTAGGGACATCTATATAAAATAAAATATGTACAAAGGTACAATTATACTTTAAAGTCAGGAGCATAGAGGTGAATGTAATGCCACACTGCACTTACATGATCAGCTCCATGGTCCAATTTTAAAGTAATTGTGCAGCTGATATATATATTTTTTTTAATTCTGTATGTGCCAGCTTAACCAGGATCATTGGTTTTTCATTATTTAGGAATAATAAAACTAAAAATAAATAAAAAAATAATTTCTAATTATCATGTCAACCACAAACAAAATAAAAAAACAGTAAACATTTAACTTAAAATTACAAATGAATATGTGTATTATATATTAATCATGACAAAAAACATGCACCAAACAGAAAGCTTGCTTGGGTAAATGACCTTCTGTGTATTTTATTGCCATGCTTTCTTTTGCCTTTTGTAGAATTCTCATCCTGAACTAACCCTGATTAAAAATGATTTTCTAATGTTATGACACTTGCTTTTTTTTAAGTTTCATAATAAACCTATATTCATGGTATAATGGCTAGATTTTAACAAACATCATTAATCCAGTATCCTCCACATCCCAGAGGTGATGGGGACACTTTTAATGGGTGATGGTTTCCCATATCTGAGTGAACTCTGTGGCTCTCTGTGATGCTCGTGGTCTTTTTGTTCTGACTTTTTAAAGATAGCTTAAATTCCCTTTTAATGTTTCATATTTTCATCCTCACAAACTCCTGCTAAATTTCCCTCAATGTTAAAAATGTTTTCTTTTTCTTATTCCACATTCAATTTTTATAGAATATATCACAAATGTAAAATTCCATGTTTTATTAAATTATAGTATTCTGCTGTTTTTTTGGCAGTGAAATCCTTGTGAGTCTGAAGGTTAAAAATGTACATATTAAAATATAAATCATAATTTAGTCTGATAATATCAAGGAACGTTAGGTGGGTGTTGGTCATAAATGCGTATAGAGTCTCACTTATTTCCAACAGGTGTACAAACATTACTACTGTTGACTGCTATAAATGTCCATATCAGCTGTATATTCACAGCTAAAACTTCACTGCTGCTCTTATTTTGAAAGCTGTAGAGCTACTGTACAGATAACAGCTAATCCACGTTCTTTCTAATCCACTTTCAAAGCCTTTTCCTGACACAAGAACGACAGCATATACGCATGGGCTGGCTCTGCCCCCACGCCCAGTTCCAGGAACCGGTTACACTATAAAATCAAATACCTCCCACCAGGCAGCATTCTCCTTTTTTTCTGCACCGCTCAGCTGGTTATACTGATGCCAAAAGGCAGAATTTTTTTTTTCCTTCACCTTGCCAGTTTCATCTGGCCAAACCGCACAGGTTCACACCTCTCCTGTGACGTTGCCCCCGTGATGCAGGTTGTAAATCTTCCTAGATGTGGGAGGCCCCCCCCTATGTTCCAGGGATTGGGGGGGTGGCAGGCAGATGGTCTCTAAGGATTGCTCCCTCATCATATCTCCATGGATGGACTTTCAGTGGACTTCCTGTCGGCCATAAGGCATGGAGTTGGTAATGCACCACATGGTGCACAAATCGATAGTATGCAGCTACAGTTATGTGATTAGAAGTCTGCAGGTATATGTGATTAACCTGCACCACTAAGCAGAGATCACAGGGTGAAGACTGCTGTTTTGTCCATTGTGTCAGTTCAGGCTGTGGTTGTGTCTGCAGGACTGCTAATGATTAGGCTGATAACAGGTGTTGCTGTGCTGTGCTGAGCTATACCTATTCCATGAACTGAGCAAGGCTTGTCCCCGCAGGCTCGATTCAATGTGTTTTATGATCTAATGCTTGGTTGTGATAATACCCTTTACAGTACATTGTCTAAAGTAGGTAACCTACTAGTGCCAATTGTATGGAGTCTGTTAACCCTTACTGCTTTCGATGTGATTATAATGATGCAGCAGAACTAATAACTGTGACATGTGTACTGACTGCTATTACTTACATGTTAGTTTTATGCATAGATCCTTTGTTTGTTAGTATCAATTCATGTCACTTTGGCCTGAAATGCCTTTACACCTCACTTACAATTTCAGGGGGGTCTGTTTGCTGCTGGTAGTTGGAGACTCCTGGGGTGCAGTGACTGGCTGCTATTAGCTAGCTGCGGGCTCTGGGACCTCGGTGCCGGGGGCAGATGGTATCCTCCGCAGGGGTAAATGGCGATCTGACTCTGCAAAAGGGCTGCGGGGGAGTATGTGGTTTGGGGCTACTTAGGGGCCTATGGCCACATCACCCTGAACGCACCAAATCACATTTGATCTGGGTGGCTAAGCAGGGTCGGGCCTGGTGACTGGATGTGAGACTGCCTGGAGATGCCAGGAGTTGTAGGATACACCGCAGGTGGATTTGTGTTTAAGTTACTTGTAGTAGTTTACTGCTGTAGTTGGCAATACTTCCAGAGATTATACCTCATATTTCAGCTCATGGGGAAGCCCGAAATGATCAGCCTACATAGAGACCAGCCATGTTCACTAAGGTGAGGGCAGGTAAGTACATCTGAAAAAAAAAAAGAGTGCGCAATATGGGCATATGGGGTTGCAAAGCTCCCCAGCCCTCAACACCAGCACCACTGCCAAAGGGGGAAAAGCAACCTGATTCTTCAACAGAGACAGCCCTCTTTAGCCCTAAAGGAGTCACTATGGAGTTAACTGCCAGGAGAGGCAGACGAAGTAGAGCTCACTACAAATCATCGTAGCGATATTGAGATTGTGGTGGCTGTGCGGCCGCCAAGATGCGATGCCAAGTTGCAGGCCAGAGGCGGCAGCAAATGGGGTAGAGACTTCAAAGATCTAAAGTCTCTAATGGTCCATACCAAGCCAGAGGTAGGTGTGCTTAAAGGGGACCTCTACCTCAAAACAGTTGTCTAAGGAGTCTTGATCAGGCTAGCCAGTGATGTCAGCCTCATAGAGGGGATGTAAAGCTGTTGGATCTCTGTTCCCTAAACCTCAAGTACTAAGCCAATCAAACAACCAAAGTTGTTAAGGGGTACCTCTACCTCAAAGATGTTGGTCAAGGAATTTCCAGCAGAAGAACCATGGGTGACGTCTGCCTACAGAATAGGAAATATCCTTTGCAGGGGCCCTAGAACAATGGACAGATGTGAATGAAGAAGACTTATACTACTAATGAGTAGTACTTGGCGATCGGCTGTTAAAATCATTCCGGTAGCCTGGGTCCCAAGAGCAGAATAAGGTGGCCATTGAGGCAATTCAAAATGGGGTATGTATTTGGAGATGGCGCTGTCTCTTTAATTACTGAGCTTTTATATTCATAAGTGTATTATTATAAAGTTTGTGCAAAAGTGTGCAAGAATTCATCAAATAAATATCATATATCTTTCAAGAATTATAAGTGTATAAAAGATGAGTGAATAAATAAATAATGTGAGAAATATATAGAGAATGTGAGTAAAATTATATAATAAGATGTGATCCGTAAAAATTGTGATCCGTAAAAAATCCGTAAATGGTCCGTAATCCGTAAAAGTCCGTAATTAATAAAACTTCACAAAATCTAAAAACATTGATGACTTGTAGAGACTCTCAATACGTGTGTAAGTTATATACTAAGATATGTTTCATAAAGAAGTCCGTAAATGGTCCGTAGTCCGTAAACGTCCGTAATTAATAAAACTTCATAAGATCTGAAAACGCTGATGATTCGTAGAGATTCTCAATATCAATGGTATACTATAGTCATTAGTATTGTAGATTTCATTCAAAGGTGACTTTTGTGCCCAATGTTGTATCCAGTATAGAGATGTGACTCGTGCTCCCCTCCTGTGCCCGCACTTACCAGCTTTCCCCACCCCTGCAGGGGTAAACCGCCTGTGGTAAATGGGGTCTTTTCCTCCTCGGTTCTGGGTTTCCTCCAGCTAGTCGCACTTATCTCCTATCCTCGGATCCAGGCTTCCTTCCGTTGGACGTGGTAGTCCTGCATCCAATATGGCGCCAATCCGCTTCCCACCAGATTTTGACCAGGAAAAAACAAAAAAGAAAATTCCTCCGATAGTGTAGTATGTTGAATAGTAGGACTTTATTTCTCAAAAACTGATGTCCAAAATAAAATCTTCAGATTAAAATATATAACAGAGGATCGCGCTTACAGTCTAAGGTTTGCAGGCACTGCCTGCTTGAGGAAGGTATATATCCCTTCCTGCTGACCGCTGGACACTCCTTCTGCTGTGAGAGCTAGCAAACTGATTCAGACAATCACGTATGAAAGGCCACGCCTTACGCGTTTCGTCATAACCGACGTCATCTGAGGCTGTGGCCGAAGGAAAAAGCTTTAACTCTATATACTAGCCCGGAGGGGCGGGATAACATTTCAGACCCAATCATGTTACTTTGAAGATTTTGAATGGGCGGAGATATTTCTTATAGACCTTACAATTTCTCGTTGTAATACTGTTGCTTTCTAATCTATTAATATATTTATGTAACGTTACTCGGCTTCAGGAAGGGGATATACCCTCCCCATAACAATACATCACACAGTAGGTTTCTACCTATTATATAGTGTTGTCCGTTAGTGTCTCATTATTAATACGTATTTCGAGGATGATGTGGACGAGAAGGTTTACTTATAAAAAACATTTCTTTTTTGTGGAAGAAATCAAAAATCAATAGACAGGCTGTTAAAAATGTTAGAAAGGCAACGATGTTTGCATCAAACTCTTGTTAGAACATTAAATTAAATTTGCAAGGTAAATTAATATCATTAACTAACATTTTTAACATTTCTAACATTTCTAACATTTTTAACAGCCTGTCTATTGATGTTTGATTTCTTCCACAAAAAAGAAATGTTTTTTATAAGTAAACCTTCTCGTCCACATCATCCTCGAAATACGTATTAA
>BLSH010272281.1:184270-205784 GCA_018402905.1 Glandirana rugosa | reverse complement strand
CTCAATGTATATTGGTAATTCCAACCAAGTGCCCATGCAACAGGGTGACATTGCAAAAGCATAGTTGAGAGATAGGCACAGTGTTGTCATCCTATGCCAGGAAGTGCCTGGACAAGAACCTTGATGACAGGATCATGCAGGTATTATTTTAATGAAAGCTGCACATTTAAAAGAATGAACGCAACTATTTAAATTACATTGAAGCTTATATGAGATTTTAGTGATTGCTTTTAAATCTCCTTTAATTCCCACTTTATTCACAAGCATCTCTGGGAACAAGCTTCCTGGTAGTCCTGCAGTTGATTTTATAACACCTGAGCACACTTAAACCCTCTCCTTAATCAGTTCATTCAGAGACAGTCAATAGGAAAAGTGTTTTAAAAAGTGATAGAAGAGTACTACAAAACCAAAGGAGAAATGTATGCTTATCATTTGCAATCAGGTACACACAAATTAGCACTGTAACAGAATAAAACTCATGTGTGTTTAGCTTCCTATTTGTCCCAAGCCACATAATTCACTATAAACTATTGGGTGATGATATTTTATATTTGTTCACAGTCAGTGACATACAGCATGGTCAGGTCAGGATCAGATTGACATCACTGGAGCATATGCCTTCACAAAATATTAGCAATTGTAGCTTCCATACTCCTATCCTGACAGGTACGCTTTGATGTCAGTGTACAGCAGATATACTGTATGTACATAACTAACCTAACCATAGGGTGCTGCAGCTAGGGTTGCCACATCATCCCTTTAATCCAGGACACATATGAATTACCCAGGTTCTGTGGCTAATTTAATGCAGATAAGGCACCAAGTGAGTTTAATTACCACCTTAATCAGCCACAGAGCCTGGGTAATTAATATGTGTCCTGGATTAAAGGGATGATGTGGCAACCCTAGCTGCAGCCTTCTAACTGATCCTGCCGTTCCATATTGTTGTGGGGTACAAACTGCCATCAGTCATCAATAATTAAACATGAGGCTTATGAAAAAGGAAACCAAGCACATCAACACCACAGTAGAACAGACAAAGAATTTTGTGGAGACATGAGATCACAGCATGGTTAATCTTTTACTCATTAGAAACCGCACATACAATTGTGCTCATAAGTTTACATACCCTGGCAGAATTTATGATTTCTTGGCCATTTTTCAGAGAATATAAATGAGAACACAAAAACTTTTCTTTCACTCATGGTTAGTGTTGGGCTGAAGCCATTTATTATCAATCAACTGTGTTTACTTTTTAAATCATAATGACAACATAAACTACCCCAATGACCCTGATGAAAAGTTTACATACCCTGGTGATTTGGCCTGATGACATGCACACAAGTTGACACAAAGGGCTTTGAATGGCTATTAACCACTTACCAACCGGAAGGTTTTCCAGCTTTAGGACCAGAGCACTTTTTGTGATTCGGCACTGCGCTTTAACTGACAATTGCGCGGTCGTGCGACGTTGTACCCAAACAAAATTTGCGTCCTTTTTTTTCCCACAAATAGAGCTTTCTTTTGGTGGTATTTGATCGCCTCTGTGTCATTTCTGATCGCCACTATAAACAAAAGAAGAGCGACCATTTTGCAAAAAAACCCAAATTTCTTACTTTTTGCTAAAATTCAAATCCAAAAAAAATATAAAAAGACATTCTTTTTTCACCGGTTTTGGCCGATTTATATTCTTCCTCATATTTGTGATAAAAAAATCACAATTGGCGTTTATTGATTGGTTTGCGCAAAAGTGGCCGCGTTTATGGATGATGAGAATTCATTTCTGGGGTTTTTATTATTTTTTTTTTTTTTACTAGTAATGGCTGCGATCTGTGATTTTTAGCAGCACTGCGATATTGCAGCGGACATGTCGGACATTTTTGACACTTTTTTGGGACCAATGACATTTATTCAGCGATCAGAAATTTAAATGTCCACTGATTACTGTATAAATGTCATTGGCAGTGAAGGGGTTAACCTGGGGGGGGCTAGGGGTTAACTGTGTTCCCTGGGTGTGTTCTTACTGTGGGGGGGTTGGGCTAACATGGGCATGAGAGATCTAACTGATCCCAGTGACAGGGATCAGTAGATCTCCCATGCCCTTACTAACAGAGCGGGGAACCGCCATGTTTACATCTGTGGTTCCCCATTCTTTCCCTGTGGCCGCTCATCGCGGCTCGCCGGCGGACATTGGGTCCACCCGAGCCGCGGGCACACTCCTCAGGAGTGCGGCAGGCGTGCGCGCGCCGCCGGCGGCTGTTCACAGATCGGCGTGTTTTTACGGCAATTCGCGCTCAGCATCCCGACTGCCGCCATGAAAAGACGGCACGCGGTCGGGAACTAGTTAAAGGTAACCATCCTCACCTGTGTATAAAAGGTCAATGAGTTTCTAGACTCCTGACAGACCCTTGCATCGTTCATTCAGTGCTGCACTGACTTTTCTGGATTCTGAGTCGTGGGGAAAAAAAATAATTGTCAAAGGATATGCGGGAAAAGGTAGTCAACTATATAAAACAGGAAAGGGATATAAAAAGATATCCAAGGAACTGAAAATGCCAATCAGCAGTGTTCAAACTCTAATCAAGAAGTGGAAAATGAGGGGTTCTGTTGAAGCCAAACCACGGTCAGGTAGACCAACTCCAAATTTCTATAAAATATTCTCAGAAAAATAGCCAAGGAATCATAAATTCTTCCAGGGTATGTAAACTTATAAGCACAACTGTAACTAGTGTTGCCACATCATCCCTTTAAACCCGAACACATATGAATTACACAGGTTCTGAGGCTAATTTAACCACTTAAGGACAGGAAGGATCTCACACTTTAGGACCAGAGCACTTTTTGAGATTCGGCACTGCGTCACTTTAACTGACAATTGCGTGGTCATGCAATGTTGTACCCAAACGAAATTGTCTCCCTTTTTTCCCACAAATAGAGCTTTCTTTTGGTGGTATTTGATCACCTCTGCGTCTCTTCTGTTCACCACTATAAACAAAAAAAGAACAACAATTTTGAAAAAAAAAAACAATATTTTTTACTTTTTGCTATAATACATATCCAAAAAAAATATAAAAAAAAATGTATTCATCAGTTTTGGCCGATATATATTCTTCCTCATATTTGTGGTAAAAAAAAATCACGATCCGCGTTTATTGATTGGTTTGCGCAAAAGTTGCCGCGTTTACAAACCATGAGAATTAATTTATAGCGTTTTTCCTTTTACTAGTAATGGGGGTGATCTGTGATTTTTATCAGAACTGCGGTATTGCGGTGGACATGTCGGTCATTTTTGACACTTTTTTGGGACATTTATACAGTGATCAGAAATTTAAATATCCACCGATTACTGTGTAAATGTCATTGGCAGTGAAGGGGTTAACCTGCAGAGGGCAATCTAGGGGTTAACTGTGTTTCCTAGGTGTGTTCTAACTGTGAGGGTGCTGGGCTGCCACGGGCATAAGAGATCTAACTGATCTTAGTGACAGGGATTAGTAGATCTTTTACATGCCACCTGACAGAGTGGGGAACCGCCGTGTTTACGTCGGCGGTTCCCCGGTTTTCTTCTGTGCCAGGCAATCGCGGGTAGCTGGCGGACATCGAGTCCGCCCGACCCGTGGCCATACTGCTGGAGAGTTCGGCAGACATGAGAGCGCGCCGCTGCCGGTGCACTAACGCCCGCTAGCCGCGTACGAGTGAGCCGCCGTTTATAGAAGGCGAATCGTGGGATAATGCCACTCTGCAGCAGTAAATGTACGCGAGCCGGTCCAGAACTGTTTAATGCAGACAAGGCACCAAGATTCGGTTCACGCACAGAAAGAACAGCAAAAAGCAGTGAAAAAACTCTAATAAGCAAAATGCATTCATGTGAATCGAGCCTTAGGCTGCATTCACACCTATGCATTTTTAGTGCCTTTTGCAGTTTGCAGATTTGCACTGCAGTCCATTTAACACAGTTTCCTCTGGAACTAATTCTGCAGTGCAAATCTGCAAAATGCAAAAAGCACTAAAAATGCATAGGTGTGAATCCAGCCTTAGGCTGGGTTCACACCATCCGACAAAAAAGCGGTCCGACTTTGATCCTACTTTGCTGTGCGATTTACGGTCCTACATAGGGTCAAAGTCGGACCGTTTGTCTGTGAACAGGGATCCGACTTTGATCCCAACAATGCCAGGCACTTTGTGCTCTGGGGATCATGAAGGGGAACTCCACGCCGAATTAAAAAAAAAAAAAATGGCATGGGGTCCCCCTCCAGGAGCATACCAGGCCCTTTGGTCTGGTATGGATTTTAAGGGGAACCCCCACATCGAAAAACGGCGTGGGGTCCCCCCCACAATCCATACCAGACCCTTATCCGAACACGCAGCCCAGGAGGCCAGGAAAGGGGGTGGGGACAGGCGAGTGCCCCCCCTCCTGGACCATACCAGGCCGCGTGCCCTCAACATGGGGAGTATGGGTGCTTCGGGGCAGGGGGGCTCTGCGCCCCCCACCCAAAGCACCTTGTCCCCATGTTGATGAGGACAAGGGCTTCTTCCCGACAACCCTGGCTGGTGGTTGTCGGGGTCTGCGGGTGGGGACTTATCGGAATCTGGAAGCCCCCTTTAACAAGGGGGCCCCCAGATGCCAGCCCCCCACCCTATGTAAATGAGTATGGGGTACATCGTACCCCTACCCATTTACCTGGAAAGAAATATGTACACAAAAAACCACACAGCTTTTTAAAATATATTATTAAATCGGCTCCAGCGGTCTTCTCCCCTCTCCGGTGTCTTCTTTTCTTCGGCTCTTTTGCGGGGTCTTTCATCTTCTGAGGGGTCTTCTTTCTTCTCCTTCTCTGCGACCTTCTTCTGCTCTTTTGCCGGTCTTCTCCGCTGTCCCCTTCCCTCTCTTCTTCTTCTTCTTCCCATGTTGACACGACGCGATCTCCTTCACGAATGCCCTCTTCGCTCTGTGCTGTGCCTTATATTGGCATGGGGCATGGCCACCAGATGACATCACCCGGAGGCCCCGCCCAACATGACGTCACAGCTCCACCCCCCAGGATGTGACCTCATATGGGAAGGGGCCTCCGGGTGATGTCATCTGGGGGCCACACCCCATGCCAATATAAGGCACAGCACAGAGCGGGGAGGGCATTCGTGAAGGAGATTGCGTCGTGTCAACATGGGAAGAAGAAGAGAGGGAAGGGGACAGCGGAGAAGACCGGCAAAAGAGCAGAAGACGCCGCAGAGGAGAAGAAAGAATAACCCTCAGAAGATGAAAGACCCCGCAAAAGAGCCGAAGAAAGAACACACCGGAGAGGGGAGAAGACGCTGGAGCTGATTTAATAAAATATTTTAAAAAGCTGTGTGGTTTTTTTTGTGTACATATTTCTTTCCAGGTAAATGGGTAGGGGTACGATGTACCCCATACTCATTTACATAGGGTGGGGGGCTGGCATCTGGAGCCCCCCTTGTTAAAGGGGGCTTCCAGATTCCGATAAGTCCCCACCCGCAGACCACGACAACCACCGGCCAGGGTTGTCGGGAAGAGGCCCTTGTCCTCATCAACATGGGGACAAGGTGCTTTGGGGTGGGGGGCGCAGAGCCCCCCCTGCCCCAAAGCACCCATACTCCCCATGTTGAGGGCACGCGGCCTGGTATGGTCCAGGAGGGGGGGGGTGTTTGCTCGTCCCCACCCCCTTTCCTGGCCTGCCGGGCTGCGTGCTCGGATAAGGGTCTGGTATGGATTTTGGGGGGGACCCCACGCCGTTTTTTTGACGTGGGGGTTCCCCTTAAAATCCATACCAGACCAAAGGGCCTGGTATGCTCCTGGAGGGGGACCCCATGCCAGTTTTTTTTTTTTATTTGGCGTGGAGTTCCCCTTCAAAATCCCCAGAGCACAAAGTGTCTGGCATTGTCGGGATCAAAGTCGGATCCCTGTTCACAGACAAACGGTCCGACTTTGACCCTATGTAGGACCGTAAATCGCACAGCAAAGTAGGATCAAAGTCGGACAGTTTTTTGTTGGATAGTGTGAACCCACCCTAATCAGCCACAGAGCCTGTGTAATTAATATGTGTTTGGGTTTAAAGGGATAATGTGGCAACTCTACGCATAACCCAATGGGTTTTGTTCATCAGAAGTAAAAAAAATCACACCACGCGCTAGGCTTGAGATAGAACAGATATTGTGAGCAAAGGTGACAGCCACATAAAAGCAATACATAACTAAAAAATCCAAAAAAATAAAGCTAGAGGCACCCTGTAAAATGATATGCAGTGACTTCAATCTTTTCTCTGTTGCAGAGCTATAGCCATTGCTGATATCCAAGACTTCTGGTACTATCAGATACCATTTTCTATTCCCCAGCCTCTATGTCACTAATGTGCAGGGTTGCCAATTGTCCGTAATTTTATGGACGTTTGTAAAAATCACCCTGATTTTTCCTGTCTGTAAAAGTCTGTAAATGGGACAAAACTGTCCATAAAAATATAGAGGCTAGCTTCCCCCTGTAATCTCTATGATGGTTTACATTCCCAATTCTCACTGCCACTGCCCAATTAAATCAAAACTATTGGTTGCTAGGCCCGCCAGCATCCTAGCAACCAATTACATGCATGTACATTTCCCAACATTCAGAGGAGGAGGATGTAACTTCCTCCTTCAGACTTGATCTTCCTTCTAGTAAACCATCTCCCAGCTTCAGATATGAGCTTCATCCATGCTGCGAAAAAACTTGGAGTTTGACTCTGAAGGAACGGGGACTCGCTGGGACACTAAGGGGAGAGTGGGGAGCTGGCAGTGTGTGACAGGAAGAGAGATTATCAGGAGGGGAGGGGGTGGGGATAGGGAAGAGTGACATCTTGACTGATGTAAGGAGGAGAGAGGATACTGATATAAAGGAGAACTCTATAGACGCTAGGATAAAAGGGAACTCTGATGTAAAAGGGTCTCTGATCATCACCAGAGCCCACAGAGATTACAGTGTAGGGGGGGATTCTGGGACCTTGATGTAAAAGTGGACTCTGATGTAAAGGTGAACGCCGAGGACTCTGATCTAAGTGGGATCTTTGAGCACTCTGATGTAAGGGGGACTGTGGGAACCCTAATATAAGGGAGAACTCTGGGAACTCTGATGTAAGGGAAGACTCTAGTAACCAGAGAACCCTTTACATCAGAGTTCCCCTTTACACCATAGTCCATATAATTCTCCTTTAAATCAGGGTCTGAGGTGTTCCCCCCCTACATCAGAGTTCCCAGCGCCCCACCCCCTTACATCAGGGTCTCCAGTGCTCCCCTTACATCAGAGTCTCTGGAGTTCATCCTTACATTAGAGTCCCCATAGTTTCTCCTCCCAGTGTAAGGGGGACTCTGATGTAAAGGGAACCCTGGGAGATGTAAGGGAGGCTCTGGGAACCTTGATTTAAGGGGGAACTTTGTGGACACTAATGTAAAGGAGGACTGATGTAAGGGGGCTCTGGGCACTCTGATGTAAAGGGAATGCTGTGGACTCTGATATAAAGGGAGATTCTGGTGTAAGGGGGAATGCAGGGAACTCTGATGTTAGGAGGGAATGCTGGGGAAAATCTAATTTAAGGAGAACTATGTGGGGAACACTGGGGACTGCAATGTAAGAAGGGACTCTGGGAACCCTGATATATAGGGGAATGCTATAGACAGCAATGTAAGGGGGGAGTTTGATATAAGGATGGACTCTGATGTGAACCGAGAGTTCATCCTGACTGTTGCACTCTTGTTTTGTATGTTACTTACATCTGACCCTTGCACTCTATACATTGTCCCAATTGTTGCTGGTTTTAATGAAGGTTTTCTTTAAGGTAGGCTCAGTCAGTCAAAATGATATCCTTTTTCTGTGCAAAAAAAGCATATGTAATGGAAAGGTTTTAAAAATTATCCTTTGTCCTGAGGTTTATTTGTGTCTGTGATCCTGTCAATTGTGGTACAGTAATTAGAAGTATTTTGTGGGTACAATAACGTTTATATGTGTGCAGTAGATATAGTGACTAGCCTCAGCTTCTGTTTATTGATGTCCCTTTACTGTTCGACAAAATCTGGCCATGCATACCATTCGTGATGGTGTGCTACTCACAATACAGAACTTTTCTGTTTTATCACAGGGCTGGTCATAATCCTAGTCATGATCACACTATGTCACTCTGTTTTGAGTTTTTAATTGCAAAGTCAGGCAGATTTCTTATTATGAGTATTGTTAATGTTTACATATTGTTTATACTGTGTAAATATCAATTTTCATTAGTTTATAATAGGAATTTCACCCATATTTATGGTTCTCACTGGCATCAGATATCACCCAAAACCTTGGGTTGCCTTGGACCTGCAAGGTTTCTGAGAGGATAGGTGAGATGGAGTAAGACCTCATACACACTGGTTTCTTGTAAACGCTGTTTCTCCTGACAGGTGAAAATAAGCGTTATAAATCACTTAATATGCATTTTTTCAAAACAGTTAAGGCGAGTTTAGCAGAGTTTTGCAGTGTTTGGATGTTTAATTTATTCTTGACATTAAAATAAATGCTAAAGTCATGTTTTTGCCACATTTTTAGCGTTTTTCTTTAAAACATTCCTCTCCTAAACGTGATTCTTCTGCATTCAGGAGAGGAGCATGTTATTGCCCCTAAACTCTGCTGCTCCTAAACTCTGGTAAAAGTCTGTGTACATGGGCACATAAGCTTTCATTGAGTTGAGTTCAGGAGCTTTGGCAAAAAAAATGACAAAAGCCCCTAAACATAAGTTTAAGAGCAGCAGTATACATGAGGCTTACATTTCTGTTGTTTTTTTTTCAATTAACTAATATGAACTATCTGGGCACTGCAACAGTAAACTTGGTGCTGGCACTCAGTTGACCCCATTAAATGTACAATCTAGTTTGGTGCTAAAGGGATACCATACATACATATTGCTATCCATTCCAGTAAAGACTCCACTGGAAGACACAGTGGGGTTGATTTACTAAAGCTTGAGGCCTCATACACACGGACGTTTCTGAAAAAATAAACAAAACGTCGGGCCCGACGTCAAGGAAATAAAGGCGGCGTTTTTCGGCGTTATGCATCAGCGTTTTTGAGCGTTAGTGAGCGTCGGCGTCAATAGGCGTTTTTTTTAAAAAATCATCCCTCTGCTATTTTTCAACCTAAAAACGCTGGCGTCGAAAAACGCCGGAAAACGCCGGTATAATATTAGGTGGCGTTTGTTGGCATATTGTGGCGTCGGCGTCAAAAAATGCCAAAACGTTACAGCCTCAGAACCCGATGGCTGTGGGTTCTAGTTACAGCTCACTAACGCCGACGCAATCTACAGCTCAAAAACGCCAACGTTTTTATGGGGCCATTGACTAACATGGAGAGCTGCAAAAAAGGCCAGAAAATGCCGGCGTCAAAAAACTTCCGTGTGTATGAGGCCTGAAAGTGCAAAATTTAGTGCAGCTCCACACAGAAACCAATCAGCTTCAAGGTTGTATTGTCAAAACTTGATTGAACAAGCTGAGGTTAGAAGCTGATTGGCTACTATGCACAGCTGCACCAGTTTTTTGCACTCTCCAGCTTTAGTAAATCAACCCCAGTGACTTCATTTGTCTATTAATATGGTCCTGGAACCTCTCTGTAAGTCCTAACATACTTAAAATGTAAAATAGGGATAAGTTATCTGTATCTTCCACTAAGTGATAATACCTCATAGAATTAAACTATTTTAGCTTCATTTGTTCATATACTGTTTACATTTTAACTTTAAAAAATATAGCCAAGTGCAACCATTACTTATCACAAAGCCTCCTGAAATATTCCATATGCAGAATTCTGCCAACTTTCCCCAATTATGTGCAAATTCATCAATGTCTTCATGTGCAACTTCAATAGCAGGCTTGGCAATAACACAGCCATGTTCTTATCGGAGTGACAGCTGAGAAGGATTTGTATGACAGAGGAGTGGGGGAGATGGATCAGAAAGGTAGAAGAAAAGCTGGGATTTTATAGAAGCTGTGAAGTTTTGTTCCTTTTTTTCAGCATCTTGTTATTTAATGAGCTCTCCATGGCTTTGATCAGTGCAGGATGAAAAAGCTGCAGCTTCATCTTGTTTTTCTTATTCGTCTGTTTGAGTTCTTCCCATACAGCACCAAAATGTATCTCAAATACTCTATCAGGTTTTCTCTACATTCTTCAGCAGGGACAGCACCCTTCTGTATTTGTCACCGGATTATTATTGTTATGTGGGTTAGCACTGGGTACATCCATTTTAAAATGGAAATTGCGTAAAAATAATATTTAAGGAAATTAAAAGATATTATTTTTTTCAGTTTACTCTTTTTTGGGTACATGCAGATGTTTTTAGCCCTCCGACATTTTACAGTTACAAAAGTGACTAATGCAAACCTGTGACATGAACTACGAACAAAGCATATCCCTCTATAGTGTATACTTGTCTGAATCCAGAGCCTTTTGAGACTGGATTCTGGCTACTAATGAAGGTTTTAGGATACTGCTGCATTCTTTCATAGTTGGCCCATGTTCCATCAAAGGTGCTTCAACCTAGTCTGTGATTTATGAAATGTATCGCCTTATCTGACTACCCACCAAAGACATGAAATTTAAATCAAATCATTACTGTTAAAATGTTACTAAACCCACAACAGTAAAATCAGTCTGTATATGCAGTAAAGCATGCTTGTTATATTCACTGTGGAACCTATGGGGTTAATCCTGTGCATTTTGTATCCTGCCTTACCTGATCCTCCCCTTCTTCCACAGTGCCCAATTCATCTCCTGATAGTAAAAAGCCTTGGGAGCACGCTGCACATGCTCAGTTTGGTGTGTGTTGCTAGAGAGTTGTTTTCTTTTCTTGGGAGGGTTCATGTGATCAGCACAGGGCTCATGCTGCCTCATAGGACAGTCAGAGGAGAATGAAAAATTCTCCTACAAGCTTTAACCAGTGCTCGGCACTGATAAAAGTCACAAGACTGCTATATACTGCTGATGAGAACAAGTATTTAGCAGTTTATATTTACTAAAATAATTGCATTTCCATCTTCTGTGTACTGTGGGAGACCATATATAGTGAATGCAGGGTCCTGGGTTTAGTAACACTTTAACAACTTGCACATTTTGGAGAAAATAAGGTTGACTCTGTTTACAATTCAGCTTCCCTATTTTCCCCACATAGTTTGGGGCTCATCAGACCCCGTAACAGTGAAGTGTTTTGGAAGCTAAACAATGTTTGGTGGGGCATATGTTAACAGCTGGGTTGTGTATGTCACCCAGGACAGGACATGAAAGCATGTTAACAAACATATCATACATTTCCAGGTTTACCTTTACATGTGACAAAAAGAATCTGTCACATATAAAATAATACGAATGCTGTGCTTACTAATTAGAACAAGTAAGATGTCTGTGCCAGGCTGTCAGTATTTGGAATAATTACGGGAGTAACATGTAGCCTGCTCCAAAAGTGGACTTAGCCTTTAACATTACTACAGGAAAGTGAGCTGTTGGCTGTTTCATGCCTGAAACAGCAGCCATGTTGTCAGAGCGAAAAACATACATTTGTTTTCCAACCTAGGGCCCCAGACTACAACAGCCACCACAAAAAAAAAAACAATTCTAAAAAAGCCAAGTTCCTGGTGAAGCCTTTTTCTGCCCACCCCACAAGCCAGCGGCCCTGGTTTCTTGAAAATATGCCTTAAAGCCCACATCAACAGATGCATCTGTGAAAAGTTACAGATCAGAGTCCAACTGGACAACTGCCACACCTTTATACTCAATAAGGAACAGCTGACACATTGTAAGGTCCTCCCTGGCTTCCCTAATGATGCATATAAAATGGCAAAGCCTTTTTTACTTCTGCTCATAGGCATACTCTGAAAGCAAAATTCAACTATCTTAGCAGCAAATGAAAAGATTTTAAAGTGTAATAAATATTACAGCATTTTAGTTTTCTTTTTTAAAGCTTTTTCCCTTACTTTTATCTGGTGATCCTGGTCAGTAACACACTTCCTGTCTTAGGGTGTCTCCACCTTGGGTAGATGAGCAATGGAGACACCTTTGGACAGCAGCATAATCAATCGGTAGAGGGTAGTGTTAACTGTACAAAGAGATTTAGATGGATGTGACAAATTAAAGCCACATTACAAGCCATATATACACTATATTGTCAAAAGTATGCCTGCCTTTACACACACATGAACTTTAACGGCATCCCAGTCTTAGTCCATAGGATTCAATATTGAGTTGGCACACCCTTTGCAGCTATAACAGCTGCAACTCTTCTGGGAAGGCTGTCCACAAGGTTTAGGAGTGTGTCTATGGGCATGTTTGACTATTCTTCCTGAAGCGCATTTGTGAGGTCAGGCACTGATGTGGATGAGAAGGCCTGGCTCGCAGTTCCCGCTCTGTTTCATCCCAAAGGTGATCTATGGGGTTGAGGTGAGGACTCTGTGCAGGCCAATCAAGTTCCTCCACACCAAACTCACTGATCCATGTCCGGAAGGAAGATCGGGGAAGATGGAAGCCCTCTCAGCGTTGTTTGACACTTCCTTATCGCTTAGTCATAGCTCTTACTCTTGGGACAACTGCGACTACTGCTAAGGACTATCCTAATTACATTGGACTTATATAGACATTATTGCCCATGCATAGACATGATATTTCCCCTTATTTTCGCTAGACCATCTACAATTTTGCCTAAAGCAAACATTAAAGTCCGTCCTTGTGGCATGGAGTCCAGGTATGGTTTCCAAGGTTTTACTGAGGTTGTACCAATTCAGGGTGAACTGCTTCTACTGTGGTATTTAGAAGATAACAAGGAGTTGACTGAAAATTGAGTTGAACAATTCAAAGACAAAATAAGAAACTAGATAAGATAAGAGTGATTTCTCTGCAAGGGATAAGAGGTCCGTCACTTTAGAACAACAGCAAAAAACTAAGGACTGACAGATTGGGGGAGGGTTATAGGGGAGGTGCCCTGGAGATGTGTCCACAAAAGCTTTTCCAGTGTCCAATCATCTGAAGGTACAAACCCATAACCCAGGGTCTATAAATGACTAAGCTTGGGTACTGTACAATTAAGATAAAAAGTCTTGATTTTAGTTCTACTTTAAAGCTTGTATAAGATTTTAATGATTGGGTTTAGCTATGCTCCTAAGTTATAAATGAGTTGCCATTTGCTAAATGCAGCGTTTGCAATAAAGCTTAGTGGGTAGGGGAAGGTTAGAAAACCTCTTAATGTGTACATTAGCTTGTTTTTTCATACAATGACAGAAACATTTCTTGCTGAAAGTCTACCGCTAAATATCTTTTCTCATAATATATTTACAGTATCTCACAAAAGTGAGTACACCCCTCACATTTTTGTAAATATTTTATTATATCTTTTCATGTGACAACACTGAAGAAATGGCACATTGCTGCAATGTAAAGTAGTGAGTGTACAGCTTGTATAACAGTGTAAATTTGCTGTCACCTCAAAATAACTCAACAAACAGCCATTAATGTATAAATCGCTGGCAACAAAAGTGAGTACATCCTTAAGTGAAAATGTCAAATTGGGCCCAATTAGCCATTTTCCCTCCCCGGTGTCATGTGACTCATTAATGTTACAAGGTCTCAGGTGTGAATAGGGAGCAGGGGTGTTAAATTTGGTGTTATCGCTCTCAGTCTCCCATACTGGTCACTGGAAGTTCAACATGGCACTTCATAATAAAGAACTCTCTGGGGATCTAAAAAAATGATTTGTTGCTTCACATAAAGATGGCCTAGGCTATAAGAAGATTGCCAAGATCCTAAAACTGAGCTGCAGCATGGTGGCCAAGACCATACAGTGGTTTAACAGGACAAGTTCCACTCAGAACAGGACTCACCATGGTCGACCAAAGAAGTTGAGTGCATGTGCTCAGCGTCATATCCAGAGGTTGCCTTTGGAAAATAGACATATGAGTGCTGCCAGCATTGCTGGAGAGGTTGAAGGTGTGGGGGTCAGCCTGTCAGTGCTCAGACCATACGCCGCACACTGCATAAAATTGGTCTGCATGGCTGTTGTCCCAGAAGGAAGCCTCTTATAAAGATGATGCACAAGAAAGCCCACAAACAGTTTGGATTACTGGAACCATGCCCTGTGGTCTGATGAGACCAAGATAAACTTATTTGGTTCAGATGGTGTCAAGCGTGTGTGGTGGCAACCAGGTGAGGAGTACAAAGACAAGTGTGTCTTGCCTACAGTCAAGCATGGTGGTGGGAGTGTCAAGGTCTGGGGCTGCATGAGTGCTACCGACACTGGAGAGCTACAGTTCATTGAGAGAACCATGAATGCCAACATGTACTGTGACATACTGAAGCAGAGCATGATCCCCTCACTTTGGAGACATGTCCGCAGGGCAGTATTCCAACCTGATAACCCCAAACACGCCTCCAAGATGACCACTGCCTTGCTAAAGAAGCTGAGGGTACAGGTGATGGACTGGGCAAGCATGTCTCCAGACCTAAACCCTATTGAGCATCTGTGGGGCATCCTCAAACAGGTCTCTAACATCCAGTTCTGTGATGTCATCATGGAGGAGTGGAAGAGGAGTCCAGTGGCAACCTGTGAAGCTCTGGTGAACTACATGCCCAAGAGGAATGAGGCAGTGATTGAAAATAATGGTGGCCACACAAAATATTGACACTTTAGGCCCAATTTGGACATTTTCAATTAGGTGTGTACTCATTTTTGTTGTCAGCGGTTTAGACATTAATGGCTGTGTGTTAAGTTATTTTGAGGGGGCAGCAAATTTACACTGTTATACGAGCTGTACACTCACTACTTTACATTGTAGCAAAGTGTAATTTCTTCAATGTTGTGACATGAAAAGTTATAATAAAATATTTACAAAAATGTGAGGGGTGTACTCACTTTTGTGAGATACTATATGTATAAGTTGCATTTTCCTGGACTCATAACTGCTCATTACTCTGTCTATTTTGAGATCAGCCAAGGTAGCAAGTAAACTAGTTCAATTATATGCAGGACAACTGGTCTATTGCATAAAAAAGTTGTTTGAAAACAGTATTTACTGTTTTTTTTACATGAAATTATTTTTCATAGTGATTATGCAAGGTTAATCAATTAATCAATCATTTTAAAAAATGCAAAGGACATTTTCTATAATGACTATCAAATACTACTGTTTTCAGTCAATATAAAAGCAGTCCGTACTCATTAGTTGTTTTATTGAATGGGCTTCTTTCCTCCATTAAGTCATTAGAATTAATCTAGTTGGAATATTGAATTAGAAAAGGAAAGGTATTAATAGATTTGTATAATAAACTAAATTACCTAGCTGCATGGTACATTTGGCATCGGTTTTCTTACAATTTGTCTCTACAGTTGATTTTCTTCCATTAGTTTTATATACTGCAGCCAATTTCTGTCTGTAACCAATACTGAGTTAATACACACACTGTAAATCTAAGGTTTTAAAATTTTCAATTTGATTAACAATGCGGGTTTAGCAGATTTAACAAATGCAATGGGAAATCTAGCTACTTAAGTCAATTGTCCTTTAATGAATGCATTAACTGTATACCTGGTGGGCCCACAAAACATGCATTGTAAATCTAAGAGGAAAGTCACATGAAAACTGCCATTATTAACCTTCCTCTAAAAATGACTTTTGTTTGATTGTCTTTCTGACCTACTGTGCTCAATATTTTGAGTCAAGCAATCCTTACATATTGTGGGATGATGGAGGCTTGCTTTCTTAAGTAAATATGCTTGCGTTTGGAAATGGGACCTACTAGGAGGGATGCTATACTGTCAACCCAGTATGACAGTTGCATCAGACCGGTGCACTGCATAACCCCAATAAATTATTTTTTCCCGACACCAGTTACAGACAGGACTCAGAGGTGTGTGGGATGGGATTATTAAAGCCCAGACAGATTGGAAAAGGGTGAAGAAGGATTTGAGCTTCCATCGTTTTTTTACTGCTGCCTGTGCCTCCATTTAAGAAAATGACCCCCAATGTATGAAACCCTTGTGACACCAGGACAAGAAAGGAGGGCATAGGGGTCATCAGAAAAGGATAGCACTAAAAAACAATACAAATCTGACTGAGGTTCTTGAATTTCCCAACTAATAATGTTTTTTTTTATGCTTTCTCTTTCCCCAAGAGAGAGATGTTCTATCACTTCCTGTCCCTCATAGAAAATCTCCCTAAGACAGTCACAGAAAGCAATAAAAAAAAAAAAAACTGACAGAAGCTCTAACGTGTTTCCACTCTGTCCAAAACAAAAAATAACATGTTGGCTCAATTGGGTTTAACACTAAATTCCAAGGAAACGGCTAAACTCGTAGATGAAATCATATAATGGAGCTGTTCTACCTATCAACATGATTTGTATTTATGTAATTCAGTCCTGATATTTACACAGCACAACCACACAGAATAGGCTGGTCTGGCAGGAAAGAGGACCTGATTTTTTTCTGTTGCGGTAAAATGACACTAATGCCTCGTACACACGATACAGCGGTCGTATGACCACTTGTTGGTACTACCAAAGTTTTCTAGTTTGCTCATACAACTCCTGTTGTATGACCGTCGTACGTCAGCTGTTCTAATCGCGCGTACTAACGATCGATTTTGCATACAACGGTCGTTCGTACAACCTGTTGTATACGATCGTCGACTCGAGTGTACGAGGCTTAACAGGTCTTGTTCCTTATCCAACCCCACTGGGCAGTGAAAGGAGAAGCAGCAAAATGATGAGCTCATCTTTCTCTCACTCTCTGATCTCATCCTATCAGCACACCCCTGCTTTGTACAGGAGCACAACAGATTGGCGCCTTCTGCTTCTGCCTGCTTTTCCCTGGCTGAGCAATACAGGATATTGCAAGAGACTGAAAGCTAATCAAGTTACTTACTCTGCTTGCATTTAAATATAGATACATACACTATATTACCAAAAGTATTGGGACACCTGCCTTTACACACACATGAACTTTAATGGCATCCCAGTCTTAGTCCATAGGGTTCAATATTGAGTTGGCCCACCTTTTGCAGCTATAATAGCTTCCACACTTCTGGGAAGGCTATCCACTAGGTTTAGAAAATGTGCCTATGTTTCCTGTTCCAACATAACTGCGCACAGGTGCACAAAGCAAGGTCCATAAAGACATGGATAAGCGAGTTTGGAGTGGAGGAACTTGACTGGCCTGCACAGAGTCCTGGCCTCAACACGATAGAACACCTTTGGGATGAATTAGAGCGGAGACTGCAAGCCAGACCTTCTCGTCCACATCAGTGCCTGGCCTCACAAATGCGCTTCTGGAAGAATGGTCAAACATTCCCAAAGACACACTCCTAAACCTTGTGGATAACTTTAACAGAAGAGTTATAGCTGCAAAGGGTGGGTCAACTCAATATTGAATGCTACAGACTTATAGTGTATATACAGCTTTAATGTATTGGTACAGAATGATGTGATGTTGACAAAGAAATGATTACAGTGTAGAAAAGTATAGGTACATATATAGTTTTAGTGAGCTGATAGAGTTAGTAAACTACCTTTTATATACATCAGGTATATTTATAAGGTACTTCATAACAGATTCCACATGAGAGCCGATAATGTGGAATATTTAAGTGAAGTGATATAAAACAATATAATGAATATAGTGAGGGACATTTTACTTAGAAAAGACCAGGTAAGAGAGTGTATTAATATTAATTAAGAGTCTCCATATCCAGTGGCCTCTGTCACAGACAACTTTCCACTGTCTCTAAGAGGGTTTTGCTGGACAATTACCTTGATTCTATTCATTTCTGGCTAATTAATCCCTCTATCACTGGGGGCTGGATAAAGGAAGTCAGCCATTTCATAGCATTAAATTAATTAACCCAAGCATTTACTTTTATTGTCAGGAAAGAAGTGAGAATACTACATGGTGAGTTAATTAACCATTTAATTTTCACTAGAAATAAATAATTGCTCACGCATTGTCTCATCCAGTGGATAAATATTTAGCTTTGCTGTAAGTGTTTCTGAAAGTGGTCACAATGATGTCATATACATTTGAAGCAGAAATGTATCCAAACAAACCATTAAATACACAACTGAGAAACAACTGACAAGGTGTTTTAGATTTAGATGCTCCTGTGATTTAAACCCCTCTGCCACATCATAAAGCCAAGGGGGTGACATCACAATTCATTGTTTTAGCATTGCCGATTCCTATGTCAACTGCCTATAGCCTACTGGCTGTAATGCAAATGAAGCAGGCTGGTAGGTATCCTTCATGGGTTCTCCACCATGCACCATCTCCTTCATCCCCCAGTGCCTTAAATATGTTAATACTTAACCCTAGTTATGATTTTACTGCATAGTTAAACTAGTCCAGCTTGCACCAATGTAAGTATGCGTATCCCGTCCCTGAGTGATCACTAGTAGAGTTGAGCGAACACCTGGACGTTCGGGTTCAGCGGGTTCGGGCCGAACTTTCTGGAAACGTTCGGGTTCGGTACCGACCATTATCCAAACCTTACCCCGGACCCCGAACCCCATTGAATTCAATTGGGACCCAAACTTTTCGGCACAAAAATGACTGTAAAAAAAGTCCTGGAAAGTGCTAGAGGGCTGCAAAAAGATGTTATTAGATCTGCAATCTGTCCCTTAAGATCGTTCTGTAATGCAGGATGACAGATCGTTCTGTAATCAGATCGTTCTGTAATGCAGGATGAGAGATCGTTCTGTAATCAGATCGTTCTGTAATGCAGGATGAGAGATCGTTCTGTAATCAGATCGTTCTGAAATGCAGGATGAGATGTTATAGATCTACAATCTGTCCCTCAGAGCAGTAGTAGTAATCTCTACCTAGTTATTATCACTGCAATCTGTCCCTCACAATCTGTCCCTCACAGCGCCGGCAGCATCCTCTCCCTACACTAACCTAAGAGCATGTGACAATGCAGCACTGTGACTCCAGCCTCTTATAGAGGCTGGGTCACATGATGCACTGGCCAATCACAGCCATACCATTAGCAGGCATGGCTGTGATGGCTTCTATGGAAAACCAGTGAAACGCTTGTTGATTGGCTGTCCTGCAGCTATTCAACATGCGTGATAAAATATACCAGAACCCGAACCCGAATGTTTTCTCAAGCGTTCGGGCTCGGATTCGGGACACGGACACCTGAAAGTTCGGTATGAACCCGAACGTTACAGTTCGGGTTCGCTCAACTATAATCACTAGGGAAGTTGACAATCCTTATAGTAGTTAGCAAAGCAACAGCGATAGCAGTGATGTTCTGAATGTTTAGCATCTTTTTTTCTGCATAATAACTATGGGGGGTGCTTGACAGAACACTATGTATTTTTTTTGTGAATACAAAGCCCTCTGTTTGGAGGAGGTGGAGAGGCGGTGCAGTGATGTTACAACCTCCACCACGTTCAGAAAACGCCTTGTATTTACTGATAAAAAATACAAGGCTTTCTGTGAATGGTGAGGCATTTGGTGTTCCCCGCTGGCTCCAAGACTAAGAACTGAGCGATCAAAGACCACTGATCGCTCGGTTCTCAGAGCTCCGTGGGCAGAGAGCCGGATGCCGGTCCAGGGTTGTGGGCAGATCCTGACTATATTGTCGCAATTTTACCCCATCCTGGACCAGCTCTGTGACGTGAGCTGACAGTGTTTCCTCAGGGAACTTCAATGCCCTGGAATATAGAGAGAGACATTTTAAAACTATTTTGCAATACTAGATGCAACAACCAAAATTCAGTAAGGGCTCATTTAGATTGCTTTGCTGTCTGAAGCACAATCTGCATATGGATCACTTTTCATTGAGCAATAGACAGGCAGGGGAGAGGTGTTGTATTGCCTCCTCACTGCCTGTTTTAACCCCTAATTATTGGATAACCAGGTCGCAACTGCATGCGTTGTGCACAGTTCTGGGGGCCATTGCAGACCAGTCCCATTCGATTGGTACTGCCTGCTGAGTGTGACAAATGGCATAATTCCTGATGCGAAGCAAAGCATCATAGCCATGGCATGTGTACACCCCATCCGCTGCCTCAGCAGCAAGAGTGGGGCAGTAAGAATGTGACTCAACCACTGGGTTTTATTACCCATTAATAGCAAATGTAATCAAAGCCTAAAGGTTTGCTCACATGTGTGTTGAAGAATGAAGCAATGCTCATTGAATACCATGCTCAACAGCACCAGATTTTGCACTCTCCTGTTTTAGTAAATCAGCCCCATAGTCTCGCAGAGAATTTCTAAGGGGTATTTTCATACTCTTTACTAGAGTTGAGCGAACCTCTGGAAGTTCGGGTTCTGCTGGTCCGGCCGAACTTCGGGACAAAGTCCGGGTTCGGGTCCGGACAGAACCCAAACGTTCGCACGGACCCCGAACCCCATTGAAATCAATGGGGACCCGAACTTTTAGGCACAAAAATGGCTGTAACAAAGTCCTGGAAAGCCCTAGAGGGCTGCAAAAGGAAGTAAAATGGGGGTAAGAGTAGGGCAAGTGCCCTACAAAAAAATGGGGATAGGGAAAATAAATTAAAATCAAATAAAAAAATGGGAAGGGGGTGGATGTGGAGTAGGAGCCTAGAGGTTGACTAGGCCGTGACCGTGGAGGAGGTAGCCAACATGGTATTTTTTTTTTTTTGTATTGAGGCCTATTCAAAAAAACAAGTATATGAATGGCTGTGTGAGTCCGGTCTAAATGTTTATTCTGCACAAGGTACAGACAAGTCTTGTGGGATCCATGCCTGATTCATTTTAAGAAAGGTTAGCTTGTCCACGTTGGATGTGGACAAACGGCTCCGCTTGTCTGTGATAACGCCCCCTGCCGTGCTAAACACACGTTCCGACAATACACTGGCTGCAGGGCAGGCCAGCACCTCCAAGGCATAAAGGGCAAGCTCAGGCCATGTGGCCAATTTGGAGACCCAGAAGTGGAATGGGGCAGACCCATCAGTCAGTACGTTTAGGCGTGTGCACACATACTATTGCACCATGTTGCTGAAATGCTACCTCCTGCTAAGATGTTGTCTATTGGCTGGTTGTGCTGTTTGTTGTGGCGGGCTGCTGACAAAGCTTTGCCACATTTCAGCCATGCTAACCCTGCCTTCTGATGTGCTGGCGGTGGCACAGCTGCGCCTCCTTCTCCGGTGGTTGCGTCGACACGGTGGCGGTCGTGTAGTCTTCCGTCCCAATCGTACCGACTTTACACCGTTTCGAAACAGTCGTCGGGCGGTGTTGTTTGTCGTGTTGGTCGGTTATCTGTTGTAGAATCGTCCTCCATCGTAAAGTCGTTGTACCACGTTATCATACACACGTGTGCGGATTTGCATGACTGACTACCCAGACGGGGTAAGGTGAAGACCCAGAGGTTTAACCGGTGTACCGGACTCGAACGGGAAATACGGAACCTCCACGACCGGACGGGACGTCGGTCACATAACAGCCTTGCACACAAATCGTGCCGTCCCCCGCAATAGTGTCTGTTCGCCTCGGCAAACAGGTGT
>BLSH010272281.1:168963-179430 GCA_018402905.1 Glandirana rugosa | reverse complement strand
CTGATCGTTGAGCACGATCTTAGCGATCGTTGTTTTATGCAGAGTTTGATCTGCAATCTGCAACTCAAAGCAGCGGTATTTGAAATCTCAAATTACTCCAACAATCTGATCATTGTGCACGATTGTAGCGATCATTGTTTTATGCAGAGTTTGATCTGCAATCTGCAACTCAAAGCAGCGGTATTTGAAATCTCAAATTTCTGCTATCTGTCCTCAGAGCAACAGCACAGCAGTAGTAGTAATCTATCTCAGGATGCAGGATCAGATGTTGTTAAAATATCTCTAATCTCTCCCTGACGCCGTCAGCTTCCTCTCCCTACAGCTAACCCAAGAGCATGTGACTGCAGCATCAAGTGACTCCAGCTTATAAAGAGGCTGGGTCACATGATGCACTGGCCAATTGCTTCTAAGGGCAAACCAGTGAAACGCTTGTTGATTGGCTGCCCTGCAGCTTCTCAACACGTGGAGTAAAATACCAGAACCCCGGACCCAAACCCGAAAGTTTTTTGAAATGTCCGTGTTTGGGTCCGGGTCCCGGACACCCGAAAGTTCGGTACAGACTCAACACTACTCTTTACCACAAATTGTTACCACATGGCTGCTCTATACAAGCACCAAGTGACTGGAGCTGCTCTGTCTCTTTTATTTCCCAGTGCGATCTGGGATACAGGAGCCTCCACTGACTCTCCTCAAGTGCCCAGCTAACACTTTATAAATGCTTCACTAATACACCGTAAATGCTATATGTGTGGTTAAGGTGCAGTTACAGCGTATTACCATTGAAAATAATGGAGGCTGCTGATAAACATTGCTGCCTCATAAAAGTGACATGCTGCTTAGTTTTTCACTTTAAGAATTTTTATTATTTTTAAAGAAAATGTAAAAAACATTGCAGGGTTGACAAATAAGTGCACATTTCCCACTAACATGTAAAAAAACTAAACCAATATGTCATATAGAGAGGATTAGGACTGTTATAAGACACATTTCTCAGCTCTAATCATCTGCAGTGACATATAAGTCGGCTTAGAAAACATCAAATATTTGGACAGAGGCATCCAAAATCAATGTGGAAACATAGAAACTCAATCAGTATGCTTAACCAGTTCCCACCCAGCCTATAGCACTTTGAACAGGCCACGCTGTAGGCACAATCTATCACTGGCTGATGACTGATCAGTGTACTGGCCTGCTGCTGGCACCATGTGATAACTGTGACCAATCATAGCAGATCACATGACAGTTGTAAACAATTACTATATACAAAAAAAATTCAGCGCTGATCTAATCAAATAATTAGTACATAGCTGCTAAATACTTAAGGTAAACTTGCTGAACCCAAATACATAAACTGTTAGAAAAATGTGGAGCGCTAAGAAATAGAACATAAAAAACATATAGTGCATATAACATCAGAAAGGCTGCAATCAAGTCCTTTAAGGTGGGCTTTCTGCCCTCAGCCTTCACAAGCACTTAAATGTGCATGAGACACATCCTCAGGGCTAAAAGTCCATTCCAGTGAATTTGAAGTATAGAAGAACACCGTGAGAGCAAAGTGTAATTAAGCATTTCAGCAATAGGTGACACCAGTGTTGCCCACCACCAGTCACACCAGCCTCTCACCTTGAAAATTCGACCTCCCAGAGGTCACATCACTTATTCACAAAGGCCTCCAATCTTCCATCTTCCACAATAACTTTTCTCATGTAGTAAATATCATGACCATAGAAGTACAAGAAGAGACAAGAGATCTAATGCTCTCTGTAGCGATTTATTCAAAAAAACATAGCTAGATAAAACACTCACATGTGATAGCACCTCACTCCAGGTGCTAGGAATAAAAGCGTGGTTATCAATCAGACTGGTGTCCCAGTCTCACAGGGTAGGAAGGAACCGGCAGTGACGTCATCCCAAGGCTACTCTGTGAGACTGGGACACCAGTCTTACTAATAACCACGCTTTTATTCCTAGCACCTGGAGTGAGGTGCTATCACATGTGAGTGTTTTATCTATCTATGTTTTTTTTTTTTTCGTTTCAAGAATTTTATTAGATTTTAGCAAGAAAAAATAAAGGAACACATATACAAAAGGGAATAATCCCAAAGCATCCAAAGAATAATATACAATAAATGAACATGAGCAGTATAAAGTAACGTTAAGAGAAAAGGCAGTACCTCTATCAACCCCAACCGAGCATGCCATCACTAATATCAAGTTGATGTAGGGGATAATAAATGAGAACTCTAGCTTTATCGTCTATGGACAATGAGAACCCCCCCCAGTCCACCCCTGATGGGATCACACTGTGGACAGGGGTGTTAACACTGTCTCCAGCAAACTGGCAAGGGAACCCCTTTGTAGAGGAGAGCCCAAACAAATTAAAAGCCCAATCGAGTCTCATTGGGGGTCTGGCACATTCAGAGCCAAAGCTGCGTACATTCCTAACAGCTGGAAAGATAAGTCTAAAGATATGTACAAAATTGTTAGGGTAACCTTGTTGAATCCCGAACCCAGCAATAAGGTAAAGAAATCTGCATTAGTCGATGTCGACCAATATCATTATAACTAAACTGGGGGGAAGAGGCACAGAATAGCAGAGGAAACAGAGAACAAAGTAGAAAGCAAGGAAAAAGAAGAGAGAGGAAAGACGGCTACAGGTGGTTTGGTATATTTCTTTTCAATAATTTTATTAGAAGATATAAAAGAGTACAAAGCGAAGAATACAGTAAAAAAAGAAAAGGTAATATCATGTGACAAATTGCATAGTTCTAGAAAACCTTTTCATTTGCAATAACAAATATAGAAAAACGTTAGAGAAGATCAATTGTTTCCTTGGGCGGAATAGCCGAATCTATCACAGGAGAGAAGAGCCCTGGCACCCCAGTAGGGAGCAAGCTGTGCCAGGGAGCTAGCCCTCCGCCACTTTAATTTTACATTAAACAAGAGGAAAGGAGAAGGTAGTTGGAAATAAGGAGAAAGGTAAAGAGAAGAGGCAAAGAGAAGAATTTCCTAGAGAGAGAAATACTGGCACCAAACCACCATTTCTGTCTGTTTTTAGGGATTTTGATAACCTGGGAGACCTGGAGTTAGAGAGATTCCTACAAATTTTGCCCACGGTTCCCAAATCAGCTCGAATTTGTGCAAACTATCTGAGAGAATGCCGGCCACCCTTTCCTGGGCCATCAACCAAGAAATTTTCCGAATGGTAGATTTTAAAGAGACTCTATCCTGCTTCCATGACCTGGCTATGGTAATCTTGGCCCCTAAGAATATGAAGTGAATTAATTTCCTGTTTGATTTTGTCGTGTTAGCGATGTTGTCATTTAAAAAAGCTATGGTGGGGGATCTTTCAAGTTTGCAACCTGTTACTTTTTGAACAATGCGGAAGATCTTCGACCAGAATGATCTAATTCTTGGGCATTCCCACCAGATGTGTACCATGGGGCCCCTAAGAAGACATCCCCTGAAGCATAATGGGTCAGCCGAGGGGTAAAATGTTGCAAGTCTGGAGGGTGTGAGATACCATCTCATCATTACTTTAATACATGCCTCTGAGATAGTTGTGTTTAAGATGCCCTTGAAGGATCTGGAGCAAGCAACTTGCCACCTGTCGAGATCCCACTCGAATTGAAGCTCTGATTCCCAATTAGTCATGAAAGCTGATTTTTTGACTGGACGGGAAAGTGCTTCATAAACGATTGAGATACCTCCCCTCTGTTGCGATGGCTGGTTTGGTATATTTAAGAGATACTCAGGAGTCAGGAAGGGAAGTATTTCCTCCAAGGTTCCCAGACTAGGTCAAATTTTGCGGTCGAGTCAAGAATGATGCTTGCGAGTTTTTCTTGAGTCATAATCCAGGAAATCTTATGTTTAGCTGCCATAAAAGACACTGAGGGACGTTTCCAAGCTCTAGCAATGGTTATTTTGGCTCCAAGAAAGATGAAGTGAGTAAGTTTAAATAAGTATTTGGACAAGCCTTCTGGTCTGAAATTGAGAAGTGCTATTTCTGGTTGCTGAGGGAGCTGATGACCCGTGAGTTTTCGAAGCAGGTGAAATACTCTGTTCCAAAACCCCCTTATTCGTGGGCAGGACCACCAAGTGTGAAGATAAGACCCCCTGTTACCGCACCCTCTGAAACATGTGTCTGTAGAGCTTGGAAACATAGCAGCTAACCTGGAAGGAACCAGGTACTAACGGGTGATTACCTTTAAATTGGCTTCCCTTAAAGAGATATTGGATATCCCCTTGTAAGATCTCTGAATCAGGGAATTGCACTCGTCTGCATCCCAGTCTACAGCCAAGTCCCTTTCCCAGTTCTCTGCATAAGGAGGTTTATGTGGGCTCTCCACCAGTGATGCATAAATCAGGGATATACCTCCCCTCTGGGTTTCTAATTCAGCGCACCATTTTTCAAAGGGGGTAATGTTTGAGAGAGTGTTCCTGAGTTTCCATCAAGAGGATAAGAAATGATGTATTTGTTGGAACCGGAATGTTTCTGTAGGGGGCATTTCTAACTTATTAATGCAATGCGCCAGCGTGAGAGGGCCAGAGGGGGTCAGAAAATGACCTATTCGAAAAAGACCCTTGTTTGTCCACCACTGGAACGCCCGGATTTCTAGGCCTGGTGGAAAGTGAGGATTGTTAAAAAGGTGGTTGAGAGGACGGAGACTTGATATTAAGTTAGGGGACTTGAGTGCCGAGTCGCATAGGGCAATCGAGTGGGATAAGGTAGGGGCAAGGATTGGGGGTCTAAGTTTAAGGGGAACCCCCCACTAAGTAATCGATGGTGTTCAACGGAACCGCCTGCCTCTCCATTGATATCCAATCAGGTTTGTCCCCTCTGGCATAGATGGTTGAGAATTGGGTTAATTGGGCTGCTTGATAGTATTTGAATAAGTGAGGGAGACCGAGACCACCCTGTTTACAACTCCTGTATAAAACACTAGCGGAGCATCTGTAACCCTTACTGCCCCATATGAATTTCAGGATTTGTGATTGTAATTTAAGTAAGTGAGGTTTCCTAATAGGTATAGGGAGTGCTCTAAAAAAATAAAGTATCCTAGGGAGCAGTGTCATCTTAACTGAGTTTATCCTCCCTAGCCAGGAGAGGCCCTCCTGATCCCATCTGATAAGGTCCTCTGAAAGTTTTTTATAAAGCGGAGGATAGTTAGCCTCATAAAAAAGTTTAATGCTGGCTGCCAGGTTGACCCCCAGGTAAGGTAGTTTGTTGGGGTTCCAGGTGAACTTATAAAGCTCTTTAAGACGTAGGATTGTTGTCTCCGGAGTAGAGATATTTAGAGCCACTGATTTAGACCAATTTATATGTAACCCTGAGATCTCCCCAAATTCTTGTAGGAGGTGAATCAGTCGAGGGGTAGAGGAAAGAGGGGACGATATAAATAAAAGAAGGTCGTCAGCAAATAACGCACATTTGTGCGTGCGTGGACCGCACTTCACCCCCTTGATGTCAGGGTCATCTCTAATAGCGATTGCGAGGGATTCCATTGCAATTGCGAACACAAGGGGTGAAAGAGGGCATCCCTGCCTGGTTCCTCTGGAAATATTGAAGGGGTCTGAAAAATAATTTTGAAGTTTGATCTGGGCGCTAGGATTGGAGTAAAGCACTCTCAGGATTTGTAAGAATTTCGGGCCAAAGCCCCATCTCTGAAGGATCTCAAAAAGGTAAGACCAGTCTACCGAGTCAAATGCTTTTTGCAGGTCCACCGATAAGAGATACCCTTCCTGGCATGGGCCCCCTTTCCATCCCGAATTGAGAAGAGATATGATGTCCACCACTCTACGGATCTGATCCGGGCCCTGTCTACCCGGTATAAAGCCCACCTGGTCCTTATGAACATAATTCCCTATGAACTTCGACAGTCTGTTGGCTAAAATTTTAATTAAAATTTTAAGGTCATTATTGATCAAAGATATGGGCCTATAGTTGCTGACGTCTGAGTGGTCTTTACCGGGTTTGGGTATGATCGTAATAAAGGCCCTATTGGCCTTGTTAGCTAAAGTGGAACCTGCTTGTATGGAATTGAAGAATTTAGTTAAATAGGGGGCTAACATGGGGGCGAAAGCCTTGTAGTAACCCGAGGAAAAACCATCCGGGCCAGGAGCGGAGCCCCTCCTGAGTTTTTTAATCACTTCCAGAACCTCCTCTACCGAGATGGGTCATTCTAAAGTATCAGAGTGTTCCTTTGAAAAACTGGGCAGAGTAATATTGTTTAAAAAGGAATTGGGGGCATGGGATTTAGCCGTTATCCCCGAATTGTAGAGATTAGCATAAAAGTCTTGAAAAAGAGCCATGATTCGTTGAGGGTTTTGAGTCATTTCCCCAGAAGAGTCCCTTACCCTAGGAAAAGAGAACGTCTTAAATTTCAGCGACAGCCAGCCTTGGGCCTGTGTGGTCTCTTTGAAGGTAGAAGTTAGCTTTGGACCATTCAATTTGTTTCTCAGCACTTGTAGTCAAGGCTAGATTTAACGCTACTCTTCCTGCTTCCAGTTCTTGTGGGATTTGGAGAGATTGTGAAAAGCCAGCTCAAGCTTCTCAATGACTACATTCTTTTCTTTCCTGAGCCTGTTCGCTAGTTGGATAATTTTCCCCCTCAAGACCCCCCTATGAGCAGCCCATACTGTAGTTTGAGTGACTTCCCCATTGTCATTGAGAAATATTCTTTAAGTTCTTTTTCCAGTAGAGTGCAGTGAACTTGGTTGTTCAGAAGAGTCTCGTTAAGACGCCAAAAAGGATTTCTCCTATTGTTTAGGTCCGCTTTCATAAGTATTACTACAGATGAATGATCTGATAAGGGGGAGTCTTTAATATAAGACTTAGAGATCAGAGGAATAGTATGAGCCGACGTGAATATGTGGTCTATTCTAGCCATACTCTTATGGGGAGCTGAGTAGTGTGTATAATCCCTCATCTTAGGGTTGAATTCCCTCCACATGTCCACCAAGCCCAACGAGTGAAGAAGCCTGGCTAGTTTAAGGCTGTGTTTTGGTGGGCGGAGCAGACGGGAGTGTCCCGGTCCCGATTTATCAAGCATGTGGTCTAAGGCGATATTTGAGTCGCCTCCCATTATCACCGCCCCCTCCAAGTGTGGCAGGATAAGGTTAAACAATCCATGGAGAAATTTTACTTGGCCTTGATTAGGAGCATAGTATGAAATAAAAGTGTAAATCATTCCCCCCCAAGGTTCCTTTGAGGAGAATAAACTTCCCCTCCGGATCTTTGATTTCTTTCAGTGGGGAGAAGGCCACATGCTTGACAAAGAGGACACCCACCCCCCTAGTCTTATCGGGAGCGTTTGCCAGAAAAAATTGGCAATATTTAGAATGTATATATTTAGGCTTGTATTGGTCCGGGAAGTGGGTTTCCTGAAGAATAAGTACATCTAGGTGTTGGGAATGAGCAAGATTAAAGTATTTTTTCCTCTTTACTGGAAAATTTAGGCCCTGGACGTTATGCGTTGCTATTCTCAGGACTGAATGGGGCTTAGGAGTAATTTTCCTGGAACAGAGGGCAAGATTCATTCATCACTGGAGGAGGACCCACCTGGGAGCTTACCTGGAACTGCTGGCGGAGGAAAGGGAGCATACCCTCCCCTATGGATAAGATTTTGACTCCTGATGACTCAGCTGATACCGTGCTTCCCTGTAACCTAGAATGTGAAAGAAGAGACAGAATAGATGAGAGGAGAAAATACAAAATAAGAGAAGTGCAGATAATGAACTTGGGAGGGGAGTGGTCAAAAACCGCCACAAGACCCCTCAAAATCCTGGCATTGAGGGTTCTGAAAAACACCCCCAATCTCAGGATGAGGCAATTACATGTCTGCCGACCAGGCAGAAGTACATCTGTCCGAGGGAAATCAACCATCCGATTCCCAGAAAGAGAGGGAGGAGCATGACGTCCGCTCCGGCCTGACACAGGGACCCATTACAAATAAGATGAGGGTAACAGAGGGGCCCATTGTAACTCTAAAAACCTTAAGAAAAGAAAAACCAAAAATCTATGATTAACGAGGGCTCCCAATCATTAAAATGATAACATTATAATGTACCCGGGCAAGTCCTGAGAGGATGTCCTGTTCGGCTGGGAGCCAACAAATAGTCAAAAAATTAACAGCAGGGACAAGGGCAACGGCCTAAGAACTGATAAACTTAAGAAGAGAAACCCGGTAACCCACAGGGGGCAACCCCCTCCAACCCCCCCAGCAGTCCGAAGGCCCCAAGGAGACCGGGGGAGACAGAGACAGCCCCCAACGAGCCACCCCAATCCTTGAAAAAGTGAAATGGGTGAACTGATCACCCGCCAGAACCGTGTGGACACTGCGATTTTCAGAGACCACAGCATCACTCAAAGAAGATGAATGGAAGACAGGAACCAAAGGTTGGCGATCAAGGTGGGTGAGAGTCCTTGGCTCGTTTGGGATGTTGCTTCCGCCATATTGGAGGTAAAGGGCTCTGGGGTGATGGCCTCTTGGGTGGACCTGAGCCTTTATGAAGGGACGTGGAAGAAGAGTCCAGAGAGATGAGGTGTAGCTTGACCAATAGTTGTTCTCCTTCCTGAAATGTAGAGAAGCCATATGTCTTGCCTTTAAACGCAAAGGACAAATGGAATGGGAAGGACCACCAGTACTTGATTATTGCTTTGGAAAGGACTTCTAGGAGGGGTTTTAGGGCTCTTCTTTTCTGAATGGTAGAAGGTGACAGGTCCGCGAAAACTTGAATGGCGTGGCCCTGAATGGAGAGGTTGCTGGAGTTTCTAGAGACTTTCATAATTTCCTCCTTAACCCCATAGAAATGTGGTTTCACCACAATGTCTCTGGGTAACCCATCTGGGCGTGGCGGTTGGAGAGCTCTATGGGCTCTATCAAGTTCCAGGCGGTGCTCAGGAATGCCCGGGATGATTTCTTTGATAAAGTCCTGTACCGCGCCATGGACTTCTGTGACTGCCTCAGGGAGGCCCCTAATCCGGAAATTATAGCGTCTGGAGCGATTTTCCAGGTCATCTATCTTGGAAAGAGCTGAGTCCAGTTGGTCCTGAAGATCCTGAATTCGGGCCGTATTGTGGTTGATTCTAGCTACTGATTGATCTGTTTTGTGTTCCATTACATCAATTCTGGCTCCTAGGTTCTGTAAGTCCGCTTGTATAACAGATGTGATTTGGGTAGCTGTCTGGGCCAAGCCCTTAGCGAGCATTTTAGAGAAAACTTCCATCATCATCTGCAGCTCGGCATTATGTGCTGAGGTATGAGAAGACAAGGATCCAGCCTGGGTGTAATCGGGGGCCCGTTCCCTGAGAGGTGTGTTAATAAGCTCATCCAGTGTTTTCTCCAATAGTGACACCCTAGATGCTGGTGAAAGTGCCTGGGCTAGGAGTTGAGCCCCTGGTAGGGGTCCCGGAGATGATAGGACCTGTGATCCCCCTTCTGAGCCCGCATCATTGTCCCCTGTCATTTGATGCAGACCTGCAGGTACTTGGGAGTCTTTGGTGACCGGGTCATTAAAACCTGATTAATGGGACAAGTCCCTCCTGACTGCCCCCGTTTGTGAAGAATTTGCCATAAGACGTATCCCCAGGGATCCCCCGGCGGGGTACCTTCTTGGTAGCGGGGTGATACCTTCTCCTGGCGGATCAGGGAGAATAAATTTGAGAACTGGATAGGGTTGCTGAGAAGTCTATATTGTATTTGCCCACCTAACCCCAGAATAGTTCGCTGTGACAGGGCAGGCTCCCTGTCTCAGTACTGTGAAGCTGCCGTGTCCTTATGTAGGCCCAAGCCGCGGCCTCAATTAGTTGGCCGGGTGTCACGTACCTGGTGGTGGAGTCTGACTTATGCAGTGGGCAACCTCTCTTACGACCCTGATTCCTGAACTCCTGGTAGTGTGGACAGGGAGCTTAGGAGTGCAGGGAGGCACGAGGGTCGGACTGGGTCACAGATGGTGGTGTGCTGGTCCGTGAGGTCCAGATGGGTCAGGCTGAAGAATAGTCGGGTGCAAGCAGAGTTTGTTAACTGGCGGGCATGGAGGTACAAGGGAGCAGGCAGAAGAGTGGTCGTGGAAGCCGGGGTCGGTGCAGGCGGAGATCAATAGCAGAGTCAAGGCAAGCCGGGTCACAGGACTGGGCCGAACGGAACTGAGACGATAACTAGAGGCGGACGTGGCTGGGGCCGAAGGTGCTGGTGAGAAGACGGACGAGGGAACATGGAGGTACGGGCGGTCAATTGTTTGAGACGAACGTGGGCTGATAAGAAGTCGGACTGGGTAGACCTGGAGTGCCTGGTCGTGTGGTGGTAGACACTGGGTCAGGCTGGGAGCACGGAGGGACGTGAGGATTCGAGGGACAGGTGTGATGGTCCTCAAGTCCTTAGTCCCAGCATTCTCTCCAACGGGTGACGTATTCAGTCTGAGGTGGTGGTCCATGCACTGTGGGCCGGTTGATTAACTCCGGCGCCG
>BLSH010272281.1:107213-156270 GCA_018402905.1 Glandirana rugosa | reverse complement strand
AAATGCTTGTTGATTAGCTGCCCTGCAGCTATTCAACATGCTTGATAAAATACCAGAACCCAGAACCCGAACCTGGACTTTTTCTCAAACGTTCGGACACCCGAAAGTTCAGTACGGACCCGAACTTTACAGTTTGGGTTCGCTCAACTCTACCGGGGAGGAAATAAATATTTGGAATTGACATTGAAAAGCTCTTTTACCCCCCATATTCTGCCTTGATAGCGTGTGTTTTTCTACTGTGAACTCCTGTCCTCCCATGCCTGCTGCCTGGGAAGGGTGTGTTGTGTTACAGATTGGCCCAATCCAGATATCGTAATTATCCTGGTGTCCTGCTAAAGGGTTTATCCAGTGATAGTGGAACAGGAAGGTGCTTAGCTGGATTGGTGCACCAGGTGTGAAAATTAGTCTGCTAAAGGATGACCTAAAAAGTTGGATAGAAGCTACTGACTGTTTGTTCTGTACTGGCTGTAAGTGATGATTCAAAGTCAGAATATGTTTTAGTATCCTGTACCTGAATCCCTCTTCTCAAGGGTATATTGGTTATAAATAGAGTTGAGCAAACAACTGAATGTTCGGGTTTGGCCGAACTTTGCGAAAAAGTTCGAGTTCGGCCCCGAACTTGACCCCGAACCCTATTGAAGTCAATGGTGACCCGAACTTTTGGGCACTAAAATGGCTCTAAAACAGTCCTGGAAAGGGCTAGAGGGCTGCAAAAGGAAGCAAAATGGGGGTAAAAGTAGGGCAAGTGCCCTGCAAACAAATGTGGATAGGGAAATAACTTAAAATCACATAAAAAAAATAGAAAATGAAGGCGGAGGTATATGTGGAGTAGGAGGTTGAGGAGGCGGTGACCGTGGTGGAGAAGGTGGAAGTGGCAGTGGAGGAGGAGGAGGTAGCCAATACTGGTTTTTGTTTGTTTGTTTTTTTTTTCTTATTGGGGTAGCCCCCAAAATATTGAGACATATATAAAAAAAAAAAAAAATCACTATCTGCAGATAAACCCAGAGATGTTCTAGCAGGGGTTCACTTTTTCCACATAAAATGTACCATGGTTTATTTTTCAGGTTTATCCTGTTACAAATTCCAATAAAGACTTATGTTCTATAAAAAAAAAAAAAAAATAAGTTCACTTAAGTATACCAATGGCTGTGTGAGGCCAGTATAAATGTCTATTCTGAACAAGGTACAGACAAGTTTTGTGGGATCCATGCCTGGTTCATTTTAATAAACATTAGCTTGTCCACGTTGGCTGTGGGCAGGCGGCTGCGCTCGTCTGTGATAACGCCCCCCCCTGCTGTGCTAAACACAGGTTCAGACAATACACTGGCTACAGGGCAGGCCAGCACCTCCAAGGCATAAAGGGCAAGCTCAGGCCATGTGCCCAATTTGGAGACCCCGAAGTTGAATGGGGCAGACCCATCAGTCAGTATGTGTAGGCCTGTGCACACATACTGTTCCACCATGTTGCTGAAATGCTGCCTCCTGCTAAGATGTTGCCTATCAGATGGTGGTGCTGTTTGTTGTGCCGTGCTGTTGACAAAGCTTTTCCACATTTCGGCCATGCTAACCCTGCCTTCTAAGGTTCCGGCGGTGCCACAGCTGCGTTGGCGACCTCTTCCTCCTCCTCTGCCTTCGCCTTGTGCTTCCACTGAGCCCCCGGTGTCATTTGGGAATGCCCTCAGCAGCACGTCTACCAGCGTGCGCTGGTAGTCGCGCATCTTCCGATCGCGCTCCAGTGAGGGAATTCAGGACGGTACATTGTCCTTGTAACGAGGGTCCAGCAGGGTGGCCACCCAGTAATCAGCACAAGTTACAATGTGGGCAACTCGGCTGTCGTTGCGCAGGCACTGCAGCATGTAGTCGCTCATGTGTGCCAGACTGCCCAGAGGCAAAGACAAGCTGTCCTCTGTGGCAGGTGTATCATCTGTGTCCTCTGTATCCCCCCAGCCATGCTCCAGTGATGCCCACGAGCTGCGTTGGGTGCCACCCTGCTGTGAACACGGTGCCTCCTCCTCCTCATCATCATCATCCTCGTCCTCCTCATCCTCCAGAACTGTGCTCTGGCTTGAAAATGTTTTACCTGGCCTATGCTGGTGCAGGAACCCACCCTCCGAGCCACTTGTGAATGACTGGCCTGATAACCAAGGAAAGGACCCCTCTTCCTCCTCCTCTTCCTCCTGTGCCACATCCTCTTCCATCATCGCCCAAAGTGTTTTTTCAAGGAGACATTGAAGTGGGATAGTAATGCTGAGAACAGCGTAATCAGCACTGGCCATGTTGGTGGAGTACTCGAAACACCGTAATATGGTGCACAGGTCTCGCATGGAGGCCCACTCATTGGTGGTGAAGTGGTGCTGTTCTGCAGAGCTGCTCGCACAGTCTCTCCAGCATGTGCAAGGTGGAGTTCCACCTTGTGGGCACGTCGCATAGGAGGCGGTGAGCCGGAAGGCCGAAGTTCCGCTGCAGCACAGACAGGCGAGCAGCAGCAGGGTGACAATGCCAAAAGCGTGCACAGGCGGCCCACACTTTCTGCAGCAGCTCTGACATATCCGGGTAGTTTTTTAGAAATTTCTGCACCACCAAATTCAGCACATGCGCCAGGCAAGGGATGTGCTTCAAACCGGCTAGGCCCAGAGCTGTTACGAGATTTTGCCCATTATCGCACACCACCAGGCCGGGCTTGAGGCTCAGTGGCAACAACCACTCATCGGTCTGTTGTTCAATGCCCGTCCACAGCTCCTGCGCAGTGTGAGATTTAACCCCCAAACATATCAGTTTTAAAACAGCCTGCTGTCATTTCCCCCTGGATGTGCTGAAGTTGGTGGTGAAGGTGTTACGCTGAGCGGATGAAGAGGTGGTAGAGGAGGAGGAAGCGGAGTAGGAGGGGGAGGCAACAGGAGGCAAAGAGAAATGCCCTGCAATCCTCGGTGGCGGAAGGACATGCGCCAAACTGCTATCCGCCTCAGGCCCACCTACCACTACATTTTCCCAGTGTGCAGTTAGCAAGATATAGCATCCCTGCCCGTGCTTACTGGTCCACGTATCAGTGGTTATGTGGACCTTGCCACAGATGGCGTTGTGCAGTGCACACTTGATCTTGTCCCCGACTTGTTTGTGCAGGGAAGGGATTGCTCGCCTGGAAAAGTAGTGGCGGCTGGGAACCACGTACTGTGGGACAGGCACCGCCATCAGGTTTTTAAAACTGTCCGTGTCCACCAGACGGAATGACAGCATTTCAAAGGCCAGGAATTTTGAAATGCTGGCATTCAGGGCCAGGGATCATGAGTGGGTAGGGGGGTACTTCCTCGTTCTCTCCAGTGTTTGGGAGATGGACAGCTGTAAGCTTCCATGGGACCATGTGGAAATGCTTGGGGACGGTGGCGGACATGGTGGCGTTGCTGTCATATCGTCTGTTTGCTGGGTGGCAGGTGACACTGTCACTGTAGAGGTGGAGGAAGAGGCAGAGGCAACAGCAGAAGAGGAAGCAGGAGGAGCCTGAGACCTTTCTGGGATTTTGAGGTGCTTATTCCACTGCAGCTCATGCTTTGAATTTAGATGCCTGGTCATGCAGGTTGTGCTCAGGTTTAGAACATTTATGCCTCGCTTCAGGCTCTGATTGCACAGCGTGCAGACCACTCATGTCTTGTCGTCAGCACATTGTCTGAAGAACTGCCACGCCAGGGAACTCCTTTAAGCTGCCTTTGATGAGCTAGGTCCCTGGGTGCGGTGGGTAGTAGCAGGTGTACTGTCTAGGGGACGGTCACTCCGCTTTTGCAACCTGCTTCCTCTTTTGCTGTGCTGGTGCCTCTGTGCGACCACCACTTCTTCCTCCAAACTGCACACGCCACTCGCATGAGCTTCATTCCATGTGGGGTCTAGGACCTCATCATCCTCCACATCATCTTTCACCCACTCTTCGCCACTGCCCTTCTTGTCAGTCTGCACACTGTAGAAAGCTGCAGCAGATGGCACCTGTGTTTCGTCATCATCAGAGACGAGCTGCGGTGGTGTTTCCATGTCCTCATCCTGAAACAGAAGTTGCTGGGCATCGGTGCACTCAATGTCTTCCACTTCTGGGGCAGCGCTATGTGGATTATCCACGGAAAGCACACCAGCAGAGTCATCAAAAAGCATAAGAGACTGCTGCATGACTTGGGCTCAGACTGATTGGCTGATTTACAAGGGGCTGAGGTGAAAGACAGATGGCCATGGTGTTCAGGTGCCAACTCTGAGCTTTCAGCAAGGGACCGGATGGGAGACAATGTGAAGGAACTGGAGGCATTGTCAGCCACCCAATCTACTATCGCCTGTACTTGTTCTGGCCTCACTATTCGTTGAGCGGCATTCAGGCCTAACATATAACGTTGAAGGTTCTGTTGGCTACTCGCACCTGAGGAAGGTGTTTCACTTGTGCGTGTAGCAGGCACAGATCGACCACGTCCTCTCAGGAACTTTTTTTTTTTTTTAGTATTTAGAATATATTTTTTTTAAACCAGCAATGTAGACACACTTTTTATTTTTGTGCAAGAAATGCACCGCTGGCCACAAATGTAGTATTTAGAATATATTTTTTTTTAAACCAGCAATGTAGACGCACTTTTTATTTTTGTGCAAGAAATGCACCGCTGGCCGCAAATGTAATATTTTGCACAAAAAAAGAATTAATTTGTCTAACTGCAATGTAAAAACAGTATTTAAATATGCCAAAATGTTGCCAACTGAACTAACAGAACATGATTAAAGTAGTGTTCCTGACACACAAGCAGTTGCAAGTGAACTGCACTTGCAAAAATGGCTGCAGACGCCCACCTAACAAACAGAATAATTGCTTAGGTTTTATATGAGGCACTTTGCTTAGCAAACAAAATGTACTCTAGCAAACAAAAATCTCCTCTAGCACCCACCCACCAATAAATCGCTGTTTTTAACAGATTTTCTAAAGCTAATCTGTCCCTCACAGCAGCAGCATCCTCTCCCTACACTAGTATGAGATGATGTGACATGCAGCACTACGTGACTCCAGCTTATATAGAGGCTGGGTCACATGATGCACTGGCCAATCACAGCCATGCCATTAGTAGGCATGGCTGTGATGGCTTCTAAGGGCAAATGAGTGAAACACTTATTGATATGCTTCCTTGCAGCTATTCAACAGGCGCGAAAAAGTCACGAAAAAATACCCGAACCCGGACTTTTTCTCAAATGTCCGGGTTCGGGTCACGAACACCCTAAAGTCCGGTACGAACCCGAACTTTACAGTTCAGGTTTGCTCAACTCTAGATATAAACTCTGTTAAACTGTGTGAAAGTGATTGGCACCCAACATCTTCCACCCCACAAAGAGTCAAAAACTCTGCCCTGGGATGAAATGCTAGCCCACCGAGCCACCAGGGGGTCTCTAACCACTTTTGGGGATAAAGAAAGCACTACACTCACATTTCTAAACCCTCAAATAAGATGTGGTACATTGCAGCAGATGTGTGATTCTATTAATCCGAAATCATCTGAGCCACTCCATAAAATGTCATTGCATATAGGCAGGTCTTTTTCTTTTCTCAGAATATAGATACAGGAACTCAACCATGACCCCCACACACACCCTTCAAACCTCATCAAATTGTGGGCGTGGCCAAATTTCACAATGGTGGGAGAGTCTTAAAGGGGCATTAAATACCAGGAGTACATTACATAGTGTCCACAGGTGATCTGCATACAGAGTGCAGAGTTCAGCCTTCTTCCACAGCTGCTTACCTCTGCATCCCCATCCACATCTCACTTTCACCCCTCTTTAGCTCTGACCTCTGCATGCAACCCACCTCCACTGCCCCCATCTTCTCCCCACCTCCTTAAAAGCTCCACCATTTTCCACATATCTTACTTTTGTTGCTGTATTAATCTGAAGCACCCAGTCAGCTCTAGTACCTCCCTGCACACTGTAGTTGGCCCAGCCTCTCTAACTTACAGGGGGATCATCCAGTGGGGGTGTCAGTATCTGCACTGCACCCCAGGCATCTGCATCTCCCTTGTCCCCATCCTTCACTCAATGGGATCCACTCAGAAGATTAGATCTGTAAGAGACGTTGGGAGACACGCTGTCACTTGTAAACACAGAAGCCAAACTTCTGTATTTACAAGTAATAGTGGTGACCAGGGAGCAGAGGGCCTAAACCAGTGGTGGTGAAACTGAGTTTCACCAAGTTCCAGTTGAAAAAACCCTACATACAGTCCCTGACAAAAGTCTTGTCGCTTATCTATTCTGTAGAAACACCTGCTATTAACCTGACTTTTAATTAATTAATTGGTGTTAGAAATAGCCCATATGAAAAGCTAAAACCCTCCCAAATGATGTTTAATGCACTGAAATAAATTAGTTTCACTGAAAAAAGATTTATCATTTAATCAAGACAGGTCAAATTTTGGCAAGACAAAAGTTTTGCCGCCTATACAGAAATTGAACAACTTTACTGCAAATACAAAAATATGTCAGCAAATTAAGTAGTGGTGCTGTGAGATCCTAATTTAATATCTTGTATGACTTGAAGGACTGCATCCATGCGGTTTGGCAAGGATTCATACATTTTATTGATGAAGTCATCAGGAATAGCAAAGAAAGCAGTCTTGCATGCCTCCCAGAGTTCATCAATATTCTTTGGTTTCGTCTTCCATGCTTCCTCTTTCATCCTACCCCACATATGCTCAATGATGTTCATGTCTAGTGACTGGGCTGGCCAATCCTGGAGCATCTTGATCTTCTTCGCCTTGAGGAACTTTAAAGTGGAGATGGAAGTATGCGATGGAGCACCATCCTGCTGCAGAATTTGGCCTCTTTTATGGTTGGAAATATAAGAGGTAGCTAAGATTTCTTGGTATTTTAGACTATTGATGTTGCCTTCCACCCTGCAGATCTCTCGCACACCCCCATACTGGATGTAACCCCAGACCATGATTTTTCCACCACCAAACTTCACTGTTTTCTGGGTGAATCTCGGATTCATGTGGGCTCCAGTAGGTCTCCTGCAATATTTGCAGTGACTGTGGTGTAATTCAACAGAACATTCATCTCAAAAAGCCACCTTCTGCCACTTTTCCAGCATCCATCCTTTTAGCAGGCTGTGGGCCTTGGCAAATGCCACACGGTTTTTTAATTGTCTTTTGTTTAGTGCTGGCTTTTGGGCACTGATTCGAACATGGAGGCCATTTCGAGACAGAATCTGACAAACTCTTCTGGTTGACACAAGGACTTCAGGTGACCAGGTCTCGTGGAGCTCTGCTGCAGTGGAAAATGGGCTGGCCTTGGATTTTCGAGCCAACAAACGGTCCTCTCAAGCAGTTGTCTTGCGGGGTCTGCTGACCTGGGCTTGTCAAAAACATCTCCAGTCTTTTTATCCTCTGTACTTGATGCTTAGACACATTGAAGGTGTCTGCCACATCAGCAGTGGATCTGGTCTTCAGCCTCTTGATAATCAAAACTTTAGTCTCAGGGTGAATCTTAGGCACGTTTGCAGAGGTCTAGTTGCAGTTGATGTGAAGGTCTCGTGCACTGGGGTTCTTTTTATACACACCTGAGACCTAATTGATCCATTATTAGTCACAGGTGAAGCTCATATGACAAGGCGACAACACTTATGTCTTTGCAAAAATTGACTCAATAGGCTTTACCAAGCTGCGAATATTAGAATACTTTTTGACAGTTTCGTTTTGCACTGAAACATTATTACAAAAGCTGTTGGGATTAAAATGAGCCATTTCTTGTAAAAAAATCTTGATTAGAAATATATTTCAGCGGCACTTCAGGTCAATTTGTACACAAGCAACAAGACTTTTGTCAGGGACTGTATAGGTAAAAAAGCTTGTAAACCCACAAGCTGTAACCACTCTACTCATTGGACAACAAGAGATATGTTCTGACTGGTGAGGACATATGAAAGGTGTTGCAGTAATTTAGGGCTTGCATATATAGGCTTTTTTTCTTCAGAACTGTTTCTCTCACTGCAAGTCAATGGAAACCACCAACACTACTTGGGGCACCTTGATGAGTGTAGAAGGTCAGCTACAAGCCTTATGTGAATGTTAAGCTTCAAACTGATTTCCAATGTAAACTAAATGCACCCAAAGCAGAATACTTTTTTTCCATATGCTCTAGCTATTTCCTTATGTACATTAATGTACAGTAACAACTTGCTGTTTGAGTGTGTGTGCACATGTTACCCTTCACCTTGACTTATAAAAATAAAGAGTTACTGCCATGGTTTCCTCTGTTTTGCTCAGTGACATTACTTATTGTGTAATATCATTGATCAACTGCTATTGATCCTGACAGTAGATGAAGCTATTAAATTGCTTTAATGTGTGTTTATCTTGAAATTTCTGAATTAACATGATCCATACAACCCTGATCACTGATGTCATTTTGTGCGACTTTTCTTTGACACCTCTTCGTTTTCTCCCTTAATGTAATGGTTACACTAAGGGAATATTTTCTTGCACCAATTTAGCGAAAATACCATTTTGTGAATCCTGATACACACAGAAATCCCTTGTGTGTTTTTGTTCTTTCTGCTTGAAAAGTAATTACGATGCTATCTGCAGTCATGTTAATGTTAAAGGACTGATTAAATCACAGAAATCTGAATTGAAAGGGGAAAAAAAACATTTTTCATCAGCAAGAGTTGGGTAATATTTTATAGAGATGGGTTTAATATTGCAAGGTGCCCAATTAAAATTGTATATCATAGGAGCAGCTGTCTGTCCCCTTTAACAGAGCTGGGGGAAATTACTCTATTAAGCAGCAGCTTTTGCTAACTTCGAATTTGCAGACAAAACCTTTCCAACCCTCCCCTCCTCACCTCACCACGTCCGATAGCAAAGCTGCAGCAATTAAAAATCTCTTTAAAGATTAACAATGGTTAAAATGGCCATGGGACAGAACATCCGAGTGAAGAGAGGTAAAGTGAAGTTAGAGAAGACATCATTAGGAAAATTTCAAGATAGTGGTGTTGCTCTTTCTGCATCTTAATGATGGGGATTGTTCTCCAACTGACATTTTCTGAATAGAATTAATTGGATGGACTGTTTCAGGTGCTGTCTTCTGCAGGTGTGTTTAACCTTCTAAACTAAGAACAGATAGAACCTTTCAGAGTTTCTTTACTCCAATGTCTCAGAAATAGAATATGTTAAAGGAAACTTCAGGAAACATGCAAGCATTGATAACCTATCCTTCTACAAATAGTGGTCATCCTGGCAGCTGTTCTGAGCAAATGGCTTCAATTTCCATTAAATCACTGGCTTGGAACAAGTAAGCAGATCAAAGCTCAGTCTTTAATCTGGATTGGCTTACTGTATACTTGGTCCAGGTAAGTGTATGAGAGTGGATTACTTTACAATGTCTTTGACTTTGCTATAGTCTTTTGAGCGCCAGTTAGTGATTAAGGACCTTTCATCCATTTTTGTGCCCCTAATTCTGTGTGAATATCTGTGCATCAACGTATGCCTCTGTTTGATTGCATTTGCCATAACAGATTTAATTAATTTACATCCAAGGTGCTTGTGGCCTTATTTCTTTATGCTGGAGTTGTAGTTTACTAACTCTTAAATCACACAAGTGTAAATGGGTTTTAGTTTATGACTAAATGTGTCAATGGGGACTGAGTAGTTATATTGGTTCTAAAGGCAGAGGGGTTTTTACATGAATGCATTCTATGGGTGCAGCTCCTCCCTTATACTTATCTTAGCTCCATCTTGATCCAGTGATGTGCTCGAGAGCAGTTGCTCTCCCAGGGCTCTCTTCTCATTGGCTCATACAGCAGGGAAGCCATTGGCTCCTGCTTCTGTTGATCACAGCCAGTGAGCCAATGAGGAGGGGGGGTGAGGCCAAATGTCCATTTACATGAGCACAGATCAAGAACGAGCCTTCTCTATTGCCCCCATAGCAAAAGGCTTGCTATTGGGGGGGGGGGAGTCAGCAGGGAAAGGAGCCAAGACTGCCGATGTGAGACCCAAAAAGAGGAGGATCAGGGCTGCTCTGTGCAAAACCATTGAACAAAGCAGGTAGGTATAACGTGTTTGTTTTTTATGTTTTTTTTATTTAGTTACAACTTTTAGAATCACTTTAAGAGAGTTGTAGCAGAACAGAAGACTTATCATCACCAGCATCTCCTGCAGTGATAAGTGATATAAATCTTTAAATGACTAAGGGTACCTAAATTTGTATTGTGTGTTAGTTACTGCAACAAGGTCTCAATGATAACAAAATAAACAAGGACATTGCTATGGTCCTGGGACATTAGTGGGCACTGTCTAATTTGTAGAGTTGTAAAGTAGTAGCAGCCACAGCACAACATTCATTGGTTAAAATGTGTAATTTTTTCAAGGAGGAGTGGAAAGCTGAAGCAGATCTTGAAGCCCTATTGGGAGCACCCTGATGTCACACTGGTTATGCTAACAAAAACAGCTCGACCTTCTATCTCTTGAGAGGTGTATAAGTCCGTATCTAAAAATTGAGAATTGGATGGCATCATTGTTCCTTTTTTTTTCCATTTGGCTCAGGTAGAAAAGACTGCTAGAAGTTAAAAGAGAAGTGAAGCACTGCTGGACTTTACTGGATATTAATGTATATGCCTCTTGTATACTGCACACGGCATAAAGAAGAAAATCTGTAATTCCAAACTTGTACAACTACATAACACACACTGAAAAATCAGTTCTCTTACAGCTGAAGAGCCACTGGATATCATATGTTTTGTACACTACTAGAATAATGTAGAGGAATTTATGTAGTGTGCAATAAATATATGTAGACCAAGGGCTGGCTTGGGGAACAGTGAACTATAATGTATGCAACTAGAGTCCCTAGAACAGTACTGAGGTATAGATGAAAATACTAACACTATATATGTATAAGATTCTATGTGATTTATTCCTACATGTATATTTGTCATCGTTCAAACTGGGCAAATCTGAACTCAGATCACAGATGTAAGAATTACATAAAAAGGGGATTTGCATGTACATTTGAATGTAGTCACAGTGACATTGCAGATCAATTAGAGGATTTTGGCTTGCAGTACCATTGTTCAGAAAGGACTCTTGTTCAGAAGTGTATACATGTATTTGATTTGGCAGGATGAGCCTCTGTCACTATGAAATTTGCCAGTTAAAGGACACAGGGTGTGCACATTGGCTCAGTGCAAGACTACAGAGCATAGATGTTGAGTGGAGAAACATGCTTTTGCAGCTTTCTCCAGGTTTTGGTTTTCCTGGATGGGGATCTGAAGTTTGGAGATTCCATAGTGTCTTGGGTGGGACGGAATCTCCAACTCAGTGTCTGGGTTTTGTGGAGGACCAGCAGGGTGTGCGACCACATGCACATAATTCTTATAATGGAGGTTAAGGAATACATCAGGCAGCGGCGGCTGGTGGGATTTTCTTTTGGGGGGGGCGGTAAACAAGCACCCCTCTCCGGGCGGCCGGCGGCATGGCACGGACACCGCCCCACCCCCCGATAAGCTGGCGACGAGGCACTGACATCCCCCCGGGCGGCCAGCATTCAGGCACCTACCCAATCTAGGGCTGGCAGGCTGGCTGTGGTGTCCTCTCCTCCTCTCCTGGGGTGCAGGCAGCAGCTCTGGTGACCGCTCCTCCCATGGCTTCCTCCACCATGTGTCTCCTCTCTGTTCCTCCTAAGCGCTAGGCATCCAATAGGATGGCCTAACGCTTTGGCGAATCGGGAAACAGGTCTCACGACCTGCCTCCTGATTGGCAGAGAGGAACTTTAGTATTAAAATAGCGAAAATGAATTTGCTATCGTCACACAACTGGGTGGGATCGGGGAGCAGTGCTGTTAGAAAAAGACTATGCTGAGGTTTAATTGCATTTGATTGTGGTTTCCTCTATTCCCTGGATGAGCAGCTCTATTTAAACTTCCTGCTTCCTGTAGCAAGTGCTGTCCGTTCTACAGCATTTGTGTGTTCCTGTAGCAACCTGTGATCCTGATTGTTTGTTCCTGTGACCCGGCTTGCCTTGACTCTGCTATTCATCTCCGCCTGCACCGACCTCGGCTTCCCCGACCACTCTTCTGCCTGCTCCCTTGTACCTCGCTGCCCGCCAGTTAACGAACTCTGCTTGCATCCGAATACTCTTCAGCCTGACCCATCTGTACCGCTCTGCCAGCCCGTTACCGACCCGGCCTGCACCACCACGCTTCAGCTTGCACGAGCACCTCACGGACCAGCACACCACCACTTGTGACCCAGTCCAACCCTCGTGCCTCCCTGCACTCCTGAGCTCCCTGTCCACACTACCAGGGGTTCAGGAATCAGGGTCGTAAGAGAGGTTGCCCACTGCATATGTCAGACTCCACCACCAGGTACGCGACAGCAACAGACAGCCATGTCTGAGTCTGCGCAGGGGCCCTCTCCAACGCAGGAGCTATGCCTACACCTGACCGGGCTGACCCGAGCCATAAAGCACTTACAAGATGGGTACACCCGGATGGAAAGCCAAGTCCAGGAACTTTCCATTTCGGCTGTATCAAGCTCCGACCAGCTTACTTTCACCCTGCCCACTGAGCCAGAGGTCCCTTTACCTGAACGATTCTCAGGGGACCGCAGGAAATTTCTGGGTTTTTGCAGCGCCTGTGAACTGTATTTCGTGCTGCAACCCCGCACCTTTTTCTCGGAAGTCACTAAAGTGGGGCTGATTATCTCTCTCTTACGAGAGGAACCTCAAGCATGGGCCAACCGCCTCCTGGAACTGAAAGCTCCTGAAACAGTGGACTTGCACCTCTTCTTCCGGGCCATGGCATCACTCTATGAGGACCCCCACTTGGCCGCAACCGCAGAGACAGCTCTCCACGCCCTCCAGCAGGGCCAACGCATGGCAGAAGATTACGCTGCCGAGTTCCGGCGCTGGGCTGCGGATACCACCTGGAATGATGCGGCCCTCTGCCATCAATTTCGGTTGGGCCTGTCCAAGCCTCTGAAGGATGAATTGGCTAGAGTAGGGATACCCCAATCCCTTGAGGCTCTGATCGACCTGGCCATCCGGGTTGACCGTCACTTGCGGGAGCGCAGGGCCGAGCGATCTGTGGGGAACCTGTCGGAATCCGTGCCTACTGTGTATCCACGCACACCCCTTACCACGGAGGAAAGGCACAGACGCCTCAGCCTCAACCTATGCCTGTACTGCGGAGGTTCTGGGCATCGTGTCAGGTCATGCCCAGCAAAGGATCCCATCTCCCCCAAGGGAGTGGTCCTGTCTCTACCCGATCAGGCAACCCATCTGGTGCTGCCTTTGTCTCTTCAACTCCCCAACGGGAGCATCCAGGTTTCAGCCATCCTGGACTCAGGCACCTGCAGCTGCTTTGTAGACCTAGCCTTTGCTGCACAGCATCAGATTCCCCTCAAATCCAAAGTGCACTGAATGGTCGTCCGCCTGGCCAAAGGGTCACCTCTCAAATCGGGTACAGTTACCCATGAAGCCATTCCCCTTCTCGCTAAGACTGTCACTGGCCATTCTGAGTACCTGCTCCTAGATGCCATTGCATCCCTGCTCTACCCAGTCATTCTCGGCCTCCCATGGCTGCGGGCACATTGCCCCAACATCAATTGGGTCACAGGGGAGGTCCAGTTCCCATCCTTCTATTGCCGACAACATTGCCTTCATCCATCCCGGGAGCCTTCTCCCTCTGTCTTATGTCTGGATTCTGACCCTGACCAGGAGACCCAAGATGCAGTTCCCTCAGCTTATCATGATTTCCTGGACGTATTCAGCAGGAAGGGGGCAGACAAGTTGCCTCCGCACCGGGCCTACGTTTGCCCCATTGAATTGCTACCAGGTGCAGAAGTACCTTTCGGTTGGATTTACCCGCTCTCTGAGGGGGAGCTCAAGGCCCTCAAGGCCTACCTAGATGAAAATCTGGAGAAGGGTTTCATCCGGCCATCCACATCCCCTGCTGGAGCGGGAATATTCTTTGTTGAGAAAAAGGACCGGTCTCTGAGACCATGCATCGACTACTGGGACCTCAACAAGTTAACTATTAACAACCGCTACCCCTTGCCCCTGGTACCCGAGCTGTTCCAGCGACTGGGCGCTGCTACTATTTTCTCCAAGCTAGACCTCCATGGGGCATATAACCTCATTCGCATCCGCGAGGGTGATGAATGGAAGACTGCTTTCAGAACGAGATTCGGCCATTATGACTACCTCGTGATGCCCTTTGGGCTCTGCAATGCCCCGCCACCTTTCAGCATTTGGTAAACGATGTGTTCAGGGATTACCTAGACCAGTTCGTCATAATCTATTTGGATGACATCCTTATTTTTTCCTCATCCCTGGAAGAACACCGCAGACATGTCAAGTGTGTTCTGGGGCGCCTGCGACAGCATGGACTGTACGCCAAGGCCGACAAGTGCATGTTTGAACATTCCAGCATCCCTTTCTTGGGCCTCATCATCTCTGTCTCTGGGGTCACTATGGATCCACAAAAGGTCACCGCCATCCTGGACTGGCCCGCACCAGTGGACAAAAAAGGGGTGCAACGGTTCGTAGGCTTTGCGAACTTCTATCGCAAGTTTATTAAGGGGTTCTCCGCTGTGATAGCCCCCATCACTCCCGTTTCCGGTGGACTCCCGAGGCTCAGGAGGCCTTCTTAACGCTCAAGAAGATGTTCACGTCTGCTCCTGTCTTGAAGCATCCGGATCCCGTCTTGCCCTATATCCTGGAGGTAGATGCCTCAGAGACTGCTGTGCGGGGTGGTTCTGTCCCAGAGACAAGGCCCCAAGGCTTCCCTTCACCCCATCGCATTCTTCTCCCGGAAGCTCTCGCCACCAGAAACCAATCATGATGTTGGAGATCGAGAGCTGTTGGCAATTAAGTCCACCTTGGAGGAATGGCGGTATTTGTTGGAGGGAGCTGCGCATCTTGTTCTGGTCTTCACGGACCACAAGAATCTTGAGTACCTCCAGACTGCAAGCCCCAAAAAGAGGCTCAAGCCCCGTCAGGCACTATGGGCACTCTTTTTCTCAAGGTTCCAACTCCACATCACTTACAGGCCTGGGTCGAAGAACACAAAGCCAGACGCTCTATCCCGGATGTTTAATGGCTCTGAAAGACCGGCTCCACCAGACACCATCCTTCCATCCCAGAGCTTCTTATTATCCCAAGAGGACTTGCTATCGCGACTCAGGCGGGCCTTAACCCATGTCGCCACGCCACCTGACCCTCGACTGGTACAGAGAGATGGACTGTGGTGGTATCGTGACAGGGTCTTCTTACCCAAGGAACTATCCTCGAACTGTGCCATGACCATCAATTGGCAGGCCACTTTGGTAGTCACAAGACTCATGAGTTAGTGTCTCTGTCCTTTTGGTGGCCCTCTGCTGATGTGGACTGTAAAAAATACGTCAGCGCCTGTCCAGTTTGCGCCCGCAACAAGACAAGCAGAGCCAAGGCCTGGGGTTTACTAAACCCACTTCCCATTCCTGGACGCCCATGGTCCCACATATCCATGGACTTTATAGTTGAATTGCCTCCTTCAGCTGGCTTCAATTCCATCTTTGTGGTCGTGGACCGCCTCACAAATATGGCCCATTTTATACCCATGAAGGGTACCCCGTCTGCTACAGAAACGGCAAGAGCCTTCATCAAGGAGATTGTCCATCTTCATGGAGTCCCCACCAATATAGTCTCTGATCGTGGAGTACAATTCACATCCCGGGTCTGGAAGGCCATATGCTCGGGTTTGGGGATTGAACTATCATTCTCGTCTGCTTATCACCCACAGATGGATGGCCAGACGGAACGAACGAATCAAACCCTGGAGCAGTACCTCCATTGTTATTCTTCTTTCTCCCAGGACGATTGGGTCTCGCTGCTTCTGGTAGCCGAATTCGCCTACAACAACACGGTGCATTCAGCCACGAAACAATCTCCGTTTTGGGCGAATTTCGGCTACCATCCTACCTTCCTACCCAGCGTGAGTCCAGAAAGTTCAGTGCCAGCGGCCCAAAGCATCACAGAATTCCTTGTAAGGAATAGTCAATTGCTACAGGAGACACTTTCCCGGACCCAGGAGCTCAACAAGAAGGCCTTTGACAAGGGGAAGCGGGAGGAATTGGACCTGCAACCGGATGACCAAGTTTGGCTAGCGACCAAAAACCTAAGTCTTTCCTGCCCCTCCAAGAAATTAGGACCAAGGTTTATGGGACCGTTCCCCGTGAAGAAAAGGATCAACCAGGTGGCATACGAGCTGGTCCTTCCTCCGTCCATGCGAGTACATCCTGTATTCCATGTCACGCTACTCAAACCGGTGACTCAAGACCCCTTCCCGGGACGGAGGACAGCTCCACCAGGCCCAATCCTAGTAGACGGTGAAGAGGAGTTTGAACTGGAGGCTATCCTAGATTGCCGGAAGAGGGGTAACACGGTTCAGTACTTAGAGAAGTGGAAGGGCTACGGCCCAGAAGAAAACTCCTGGGAGCCTGCAGATGACATTCATGCGGATGAACTCATCCGATCCTTCAAGAACAACCCTGCTAAACTAGCCCGTTTGGGCATCCGGAGGCTGCCCCTTGGGGGGGGGGCAATGTTAGAAAAAGAGGGTTAGTTGCATTTGATTGTGGTTTCCTCTATTTCCTGGATGAGCAGCTCTATTTAAACTTCCTGCTTCCTGTAGCAAGTGCTGTCTGTTCTGCAGCGTTTGTGTGTTCCTGTAGCAACCTGTGATCCTGATTGTTTGTTCCTGTGACCCGGCTTGCCTTGACTCTGCTATTGATCTCCGCCTGCACCGACCCCGGCTTCCACGACCACTCTTCTGCCTGCTCCCTTGTACTTCGCTGCCTGCCAGTTAACGAACTCTGCTTGCATCCGACTACTCTTCAGCCTGACCCATCTGTACCGCTCTGCCAGCCCATTACCGACCAGACCTGCACCACCACGCTTCAGCTTGCACGAGCACCTCACGGACCAGCACACCACCACCTGTGACCCAGTCCGACCCTCGTGCCTCCCTGCACTCCCGAGCTCCCTGTCCACACTACCAGGGGTTCAGGAATCAGGGTCATAAGAGAGGTTGCCCACTGCATAAGTCAGACTCCACCACCAGGTACGTGACAAGTGCTCTATGCCCCGAGCCCACCCTTTTTTGAAGCCTATTAGAGCCTCTGGCTCTAATCATGTGCTTCAAAATAACACTCCCCCCCATTGGAATCCATAGTCCAGTGCCCTGATATGTAGATCAGGGGACCAGATGCATGGATGGGGGCAGGGGGGCATCCGTGCACCCTCTTTGGATGGGCCACCACTGACATCAGAGCTCCCCCCAAGAAAGACAGGAAGTCTCCAGGAGTCAGAGGCTGCATGGGGCAGTCAGAGCATGTGTGTCTGCAAGAGACAGATAGCGGCCCGAGGACTAAGAACTAAGGCCAGACCAGAGCTGTGGGCACTAGAGAGAAGCCGTCTGCACTGAAGAACCTATGGTCTGGGTGACCAGCATAAAGAGCAGAGGTACTGCGACTAAATCTGAGGGAGAGCTTAAGAGCCAGGTGGACTAGCATTTTCCATCCATTTGTATCTTTTGTTAGAGAAGAACCCATGTGTAGGAAACCTGATATGTTATGGACTTTCTGTTTTCCTTTTATTGAAAATGGGCTGACATGCCCTAAAACTGAAGTGCTGACTGACATGAATTCACTTTAAAATGCATCTACTGCTCGAGTTAATTAACCCCCGCATGTCACAATAAGCTGATTGTCATCCTAAAAGGAACATGACGTTTAAAATGTGAGACATGGATAAGGAGGATGACAATTTTGGAACTTTCGCCTTAAAAAAAAGACAGCAATGGCAGTTCCATGGAAACTGAACCCATTACTGATCTATGAAGGGCTAAGAAATAGGTTCATCTATTTGCACACCCCTAAACTCCATTCCTTTTGCTTATACTTACCTTCCATTATCTCCCTCAGCTCTTCACTTGCCAACCAGAGCTAGGGGAAATACTTGGTAACTGTAGACCCACAATGTATACCCACAACAAAGTGATGGGAGTACTGTAAAATGGCAGTATTGTGTCCAGATTGCAAACTGATCAGATGATATCCTTTGATATTTACAAGTGGGATTTAGCTTTGAACCTTGAACTTAATGGATCAATTCCTTCATATCTGTACATCACAAGTGCTGTTAAACTGCTCAAGCCTTATTATCGTATTTCTACATTTACAACCATTTGTCTGAGCACAAGGGAAATGACATGCATAAAACTTTACAGGTAGAAGATTGTTGTCTGATGACAGTCACACCTATAGATATGAACAAACCTCCATAGCAGACAACTAACAGCACTGAACTCAAGCGGAACATTATAAAATTCATTGACATTTTGACATTTAAAATACTGTACATATTAAATACATTTTGAAAAAAATAATTCACTTTCTTTAGAACATGTCCAGTTTGTGCTGCTGTTAATACAAATCAGAAAAGGTAAGCCTGCTTATTGTTGGCTCTTGCACATGTACAGTACAAATAGCTCCATGGCTTGAGAAGCACATATTAAAACAGCTTTCCTCCAGCCATAGGGATGTATGTTCAGCATTTGGGCATTTCTAATCTGTGCATGAGATAAGAATGGGAGCAATTATAAAGGCCTCTGTCACAAAATTGCGGGCATAAGCCATACAGCAGGAAGAAGGGATTAGCTGGAAAGAAGTGTGAGTTTTTTGATTGTTTGAAGTGCCTTTAGCAGGTGTAGTAAAGACTCCATCTATCATTTAATATTTCATGATAAAGCTGTTAAATATTTATAGGACACATACAGAGTGTGAATTTATTAGAGGGAGAAAGAGATGGAAGAAAGTATGCAGAAATAGCTGTAAACTTATGAAAAGAAGTGGCTGAGCAGCCTCCGGAGCCCTGTAATGAGCCTAGAGGTGTAATTTTTCTCTTTTCTATTTCCTTTAAGGAATGTGCAGTTCCATTTTTTGTGTAGATATTACTCTTGTAAAATGTGGTTAGCTGCTTGGAGAAACCAGAATTTATCCCAAATTATAAAGGCCACCTAAAACTGACATATTAGTTAGTCTGAATCCTCATGATATGTCTCATGGACTTTACTTCAGCAATACAATCCTGATGCTGATGTCACTGATCGCTCCTGTATTTTTGAAAATAAATACTCTAACAATGAGAGTCCACATAATAATGGAAGCAGGTAGATGGACAAAACTATTCAAATGTGGACCGTATACACACATAGTCATAGTCACACAATAATAGGTTTACAAGTGTTAAAAAATTAGACACTTGCTAAAGATCCTTCTATATTTTCCAAGGGAACTGAAACTAGGAGCAACTGCCATTTCATTTCACTGAACATTTGGTGAAAATTGGGAAATTTTGGCAAACTTTGCTATACATCTGACTGGTGGCCTGGAGTTTAGCCAAATGCCAAGCTCAACGTTGGGGGTTGCTCATGTTGCAATAGAGATCATTCTATAGTAGATCTAGTTTGCCTGTTGACTTTAATTTCAGTTCTAATTTGGTTTGGAAGTCTGTGGCTGCTTCCCTAGGATTCATTGGAAGATGGTTTTCCAGTTTAGGGATCCACTGCCCTCTGTGTGTTAGTATTGCACTGTAATGTATAAGTATGTATGTCACTTCATGATTCTGGGGTTGTTGGGGAAAAGATCCTGGAAGGAGGAAGTAGAGAGAGAGAAGAAAGAGATGAGTATGCAATGCCAGATAACTAGGACTGCGTTTCAGACTGGTTGGGTAATGGCTGGAGGGTCTCCTCCTCGCCACAAATCTTGTCTCCAGGTCTCCAACACAAAGATAGATGTCGCATCATCCTCAGGGACTCCTGCATCAGGACTTTTCTGCAAAAATTATCTGGAGGTATCTCTAAAAATAACTATATGTGCACAATTCCACTAGGACTCCTATCGGGCCCTTTGCTTATATTATCTGTTTTTACATTGAATGTATGTACTATTATTAATACTTTCTTATATAAATCTTGTATTATTTCAATATTGGTGTGCATCTGTACAGTTAATATGATGGTTGCAGTAGTTCCTCTGCTTCTAATTACTTTGATTAGATTACTGGCTAACTTCCCAGGATGGGAATGCCCTCTGTTCACAGAAGCCCTATCCTGGGTGAAGGCACTGCCTACTTTATTATCAATCTCATTCTTCCACTTGGTGAAGGTTCTGCTTCTCTTTTTTACCTACAGGTCTAGTGCAATATCCTGTTTGACAAGGACCATTTCTCTTGACCCCTCCCAAAAGAGGGTTACACCAGCATAATCCTAAATGATTTAAAAAGTGACAAGACCTATATGCCAGTGACCTGGTGTTCAGGTATTGCTTCCATGTGCCAAGGTAATCTGCCCTAGCACAATGGACATGATGGAAGGAGGGTAGTGTATGAGGCTATGATATGGTTATGGAGTTTAGGGGAGGAAAAGAAACCAAGGTGTGATTTGTTAAAATATGTATAGATATCATATATTTTTGCTCCCATATTCCTAAGAATGTACGTACCAAATATATAGTCATTTAGTTCTAACATAAGGATAGACATGTTTGAAGCAACAAAAGAAATGTATTAATTTATTTTCTATACTTTTTGAGCAATCACTAAATTACAGTACAGCAGGGATAAAAAGAGAGAGAAGATCATAGGTGATCATATGAAGATCTTAACAAAACTACTGGAAAAATGTCATAATGAAGATCTGAATGATGATATGATAAAGAGTATAGCTATCAAGCAATAAAGAATGAGGTGTGTATGAATAAGAATAATTAATTAAATCTATATTAGTGTAGCGCCCTTCTAGTTTGGGTACTAGTGATTGTATATCGTTTTTGGCTCTCTCTGCTTAACAGGAGAGTAGATAGGCACATTTATATGCTATCTGCTTATCAGAGAGCCTGGATTTGAGTAAGTCTGCTCAGTGTGCTCTGGTGCTGATTCATGTGGTCTGGAGAGTTTTACACTGTCCAATTGTATGTGTCCCTATTGGGCAGTGTGAGAAGAACCCAGCCAGTGACAGCAGGTGTATTTGAGGGTGGTTCTGACCAACTAGCAGGGGAGTGGACCCCACTGCATCTTGGGTGAACACCTTTATATAAAAGAGAGCACATGGGCTCAAGGTTAGGAGTTCCAGCCCACCCAGACCTCAGGGGTGGAGGCATGTGTTCAGCTCCTGGCTACTAGGCTTGAGGCCTATCCAGGAGGCTGTGGATGCTGGGCCTGGTCGAGGCTTAGCCGAAGTTGCTGAAGCTGCAGCTGCAGTCCAGAGTTCTTTAAAGCTAACAGAGGGGGACGTCCTTGGATCCTGTCTGGTATCACAGTGGCAAAGTGTCGCTTGGAAGTTGGAAGGAGACTACCAACTGTCCCGGGACATGGTGTGAGTAAAGACCCGTGAAGGAATCCCTGAGACTGTGTTTCTAGAATCTCCCTCCTGCTCCTCATAGTCAGCTAAACTGGGTGTGTGAACTAGAAAGGAGACACTGGCGAGTGTCTTGAAGAACAGAGTCCGGCTTATTCTGTACTGCTTAAAAAGGGACCTGTTCCAAGGGGATCAGCCTGCCATAAAGTGTCATTGGTAGTCTGCTGCATTGAGTTAGAAAGGAGACACTGGTGGGTATCTTGAAGAAGCAAAGTCCGGCCTGTCCTTACATCTTAAAAAGGGACTCGTTTCATTAGGATTAGAGTTGATCGAACCTCTGGAAGTTGGGGTTCTGCTGGTTCGGCCGAACTTTGGGACAAAGTCCGGGTTCGGGTCCGGACTGGACCCGAACTTTGACACGGACCCCGAACCCCATTGAAGTCAATGGGGACCCGAACTTTTAGGCACAAAAATGGCTGTAACAAAGTCCTGGAAAGTCCTAGAGGTCTGCAAAAGGAAGGAAAATGGGGGTAAGAGTAGGGCAATTGCCCTACAAAGAAATGGGGATAAGGAAATAACTTAAAATAATTTTTAACCTGAAATCACATAAAAAAATCTAAAATGGAGGTGGATGTGGAGTTGGAGGTTGAGGAGGCGGTGAAAGTGGCGGTGGAGGAGGAGGAGGTAGCCAACACAGTTTTTTTTATTTTTGTTTGTTTTTTAAACCAGCAATGTAGATGCACTTTTTAATTTTGTGCAAGAAACAGTAATCTGTCCCTTTAAGCAACAGTAGGAACCTCTCCCTATAGAACTAGGAGATGATTTTAGATTCTAAAATCATCTCCAAGTTGTACAGGGAAAGATTCCAGCTGTTGCTTTAACCACTTGCCGACCGCCGATCGGCATTTGACGGCGGCAAAGTGGCTCTGTAAGGCGAATCGCCGTCATATGACGGCGGCCGCCAGATCGCGCACAGTGAGCGAGTGCACGCCGCCGAAGGCGCGCCCGCACGCTCACTGTGTCCGGGGAGGGCCAGGGAGCGGGTGCGGCAGCTTCGATTGCCACCAGCCACCCGCGATGCCCCCCCCCGGAGTGAAAGAACTGAGGTCCGTGTATGTAAACACGGACCTCCGTTCTGTGAAGGGGGGAAGGGCTGTGATCACAGCCTTCCTGTACATGGAGGCTGTGACCACTTCCCTTCCCCAGCTAGGGCAGTCCCCCCACAGTTAGAACACACCCAGGGAACACTGTTAACCCTTAGAGCGCCCCCTGCAGGTTAACCCCTTCACTGCCAATGACATTTACACAGTAATCAGTGCATATTTATAGCACTGATCGCTGTATAAATGCCAATGGTCCCAAAAAAGTGTCAAAATGGTCCGACATGTCCTCTGAAATATCGCAGTACCACTAAAAATCGCAGATCGCCGCCATTAATAGTAAAAAATAAAAAAAATAAAAACCCCAAAAATGAATTCTCATCATCCGTAAACGCGACCACTTTTGCGCAAACCAATCAATAAACGCCGATTGCGATTTTTTTTATCGCAAATATGAGGAAGAATATAAATCAGCCAAAAACGATGAAAAAAAATGTTTTTTTATATTTTTTTATTGGATTTGTATTTTAGCAAAAAGTAAGAAATTTGGGTTTTTTTGCAAAATTGTCGCTCTTCTTTTGTTTATAGCGGCGATCAGAAATGACGCAGCGGTGATCAAATACCACCAAAAGAAAGCTCTATTTGTGGGAAAAAAAGGACGCCGATTTCGTTTGGGTACAACGTCACACGACCGCACAATTTTCAGTTAAAGCGACGCAGTGCCGAATCGCAAAAAGGGCTCCGGTCCTAAAGCTGGAAATCCTTCCGTGGCTGAAGTGGTTAAGGGAAAGATCAGTGTTCTAAAATCATCTTCAAATTGTATGGGAAACCCCTATATCAGCCACAGGGAAGCCATATTAGTGTTTTAAAATCATCCTCAAATTGTGTGGAAAACCCCTATATCAGCTGCAGGGAAGCCATATTAGTGTTTTAAAATCATCTTCATATTGTGTGGAAAACCCTTATATCAGCCGCAGAGAAGCCATATTAGTGTTTTAAAATCATCTTCAAATTGTGTGGAAAACCCTTATATCAGCCACAGAGAAGCCAGATTAGTGTTTTAAAATCATCTTCAAATTGTGTGGAAAACCCTTATATCAGCCGCAGAGAAGCCATATTAGTGTTTTAAAAGCATCTTCAAATTGTGTGAACACCCTTATATCATCCGCAGAGAAGCCATATTAGTGTTTTAAAATCATCCTCAAATTGTGTGGAAAACCGCTATATCAGCCGTAGGGAAGCCATATTAGTGTTTTAAAATCATCTTCAAATTGTGTGGAAAACCCATATATCAGCCGCAGAGAAGCCATATTAGTGTTCTAAAATCATCATCAAATTGTATGGAAAAAGCCTATCTCAACCGCAGAGAAGCCATATTAGTGTTCTAAAATCATCATCAAATTGTATGGAAAAAGCTTATCTCAGCCGCAGAGAAGCCATATTAGTATTCTAAAATCATCATCAAATTGTATGGAAAAAGCCTATCTCAGCCGCAGAGAAGCCATATTAGTGTTCTAAAACACACAATTTGAAGATGATTTAAGAACACTAATATGGCTTCTCTGCGGATGATATAAGGGTTTTCCACACAATTTGAAGATGATTTTAAAACACTAATATGGCTTCTCTGCGGCTGATATAAGGGTTTTCCACAGAATTTGAAGATGATTTTAGAACACTAATATGGCTTCTCTGCGGCTGATATAAGGGTTTTCCACACAATTTGAAGTTGATTTTAAAACACTATTATGGCTTCTCTGCGGCTGATATAAGGGTTTTCACACGATTTGAAGATGGTTTTAAAACACTAATATGGCTTCTCTGCGGCTGATATAAGGGTTTTCACACAATTTGAAGATGATTTTAAAACACTAATATGGCTTCCCTGCGGTTGATATAGGGGTTTTCACACACACTTTGATGATGATTTTGGAACACTAATCTTTCCCTTAAAGCAACAGCTGGAACCTTTCCCTGTACAACTTTATGATGATTTTAGAACAGTAATCTTTCCCTTAAAGCAACAGCTGGAACCTTTCCCTGTGCAACTTGATGATGATTTTAAAATAATAATCTTTCCCTTAAAGCAACAGACTCTACCTAGTCCAGTCAGATCGTTCTGTGCAGCAGGATGACGTGTGCAATCTGTCCCTCAAAGCAGCAGTACTAGTATCTCTCCCTAGTCCACATTCAGATCATTCAGTAATGCAGGATGAGTTGTTCTATAATATCTGCAATCTGTCCCTCACAGAGCCAGCAGCATCCTCTCCCTAAACTATCCTGAGAGCATATGACATGCAGCACGGTGACTCCGTATATAGAGCCACATATAGAGGCTGGGTCACATGGTGCACTGGCCAGTCACAGCCATGCTATTAGTAGGCATGGCTGTGATGGCTTCTAGGGAAAACCAGTGAAACACTTGTTGATTTGCTGCCCTTGGCAGCTTTTTAACATGTGTAGTAAAATACCAGAACCCCGGATCCGTACCCGGACTTTTTTTGAAAAGTCCGGGTTCGGGTCCGGGTCCCGGAAACCCAAAAGTTCGGTACGGACACAAACTTTACAGTTCGGGTTCGCTCAACTCTAATTAGGATCAGTTTGTTAGTGGTGTCACTGAAGTCAGCCTGCTACTTGCTTTACTGGAATCAGCTTGCTATTACTGAGATCAGTCTGCTATGTAGTGTCACTGATAGTCTGCTGCACAGAGATAGGAAGAAGTTGTCCTCACTTGAAGTCAGTTCTACAATAAAGCATCAAAAACTCATCCCCTAGACTGGTCACTGGAAAACAAGCAGGATTGTGTGTGTGCACCTGACAGTGTAAAAATCTGTTGTGACTGACATCAGGATAATCAGAAGGAGGCCCGGGACAAATATAGCTAAATCAGCAGCTCCTTCGGAGGTACCATTACATTTATATATAGAATGCTTCCTTATTTTTATCTGAATACAAAAGCTGAAATGATACAGGATAGAGTAGGGCCAAGTCCAGGCACAGAAACAGATAGAGGGTGAAGTGTGTGTATATACCAGCGCTGGATGGTAAGAGTAGAGCTCTTTACCAGCTGAAACTGCTGTTCTTGCAGCATAGAAGCTTTTAGGCGATCTGGCATCACTTTTGTCATCATCTCTGGCAATAGGAGCAAGAAAAGGGGTATGTTCTGTGTGGGAAGACAGAAGTCATATCAGCATTCAGGCTGGTGGTATCATCATAGCTGCTGCTTAGTGCACTCCAATGCTCCTGCGATATCAGCCAACCCTGAATTGTCAGACAACTTCCTCATTATCACCCAAACCCGATCCTGCAATGTCAGCAAGCTACTTCCAACTACCATTGGAACACCAACACCATACCTGGAACCCTTTTCTCTCAACACCCATCATACTTAACTCCCCCTTGTTTTAAAACCCACTGTACTCCCCTTTCTCCCACTTCCCAATGCACCTGCAGCCCCTGTTTTCTCACCACCCACTGTGCCTGCACCACTGTCTTCCCACCTTTCACTGTGTCTGCACTACCTTCTCTCTTAACACTCACCTTTCCTGCACCCCTCTTTTCTTACCACCCACTGTGCCTGCACCCCTACTTTCTCTCAAAATCCACTGCAGTTGCAAACCCCTCTTCTCTCACTATGCACTGTCTGCATGTGCCTTCTATCACCACCTACTGCATCTGCAGCACCCCTCCCTCAACATTCACCTTTCCCACACCCCCTCTTCTGTTATCATCCATGGCACTTGCACCTACCTTCTTTCAGAATATGCTGCAGTTGCAGGCCCCCCTTCTCTCACCATTGTGTGTATCCCCTTCTTTCACCATGTATGGCACCTACATCCACCCCCCCCCCTTTGCATTATCACTCAACCCCCTTCTGTACTATTTGGCAGCCCACCTGTCAGGTAATAGATGCTGGAGGCCAATGGAGAGAGGGCTTCCTTTGCAGCTAAGTTTAAGATTCCCCTGAAGGTGAGACAGGAGGAGTCGGGCACAAAGTAGCACAGGTTGCTTGCAAAATTGCTTTCCGAACAACTCATGGATACTGCTGATGTACTGAGTGGAGGCTGCAGACAGGTGGCGCTTGTGAAATGTGACAGGTCTGCGGGAATGCTGAGACAAAGGGATAGTCAGTTCAAGCCAAGATATAGAGCTGGGTGGATAACAGAGCAGACCTGATCAGGTGGGAAACCGAGGTCAAAACACAGGAAGGTTGGCAGAGAGAATCCGTAAGACAAGGCAGGAGATAAGTCAGGAACAGCTGTGTTGGTACCAAAGAATAACTGAAGCAAGGAAACACAGGAAGCTGAAGATCAATCAGCAACATCAACCACTGACAAGCTTCCTTATAAAGGCCCATGTGAAGTGCCTGTGGAGATGCTGGGTCCTAGAGTCCTTCTCCTGCCATTGGTGCCTTGATGGATGCTGGGTCCTAGAGTCCTTCTCCTGCCATTGGTGCCCTGGCACCACCCCTGCAGTACATCTACACACCCTTTTTCTCTCAACACTTATTGCACCTGTACCCCCTTCTCTCACCACCTACCATGACTAAAGCTCCTTTCTCTTACCACCCATTGCACCTGCAGACTTTCTTCTAGCATCCACCATGCTTGCAGACCACCTTCTCTCAACAACCAACAAGCCTGAGATCCTGAGATCCCATTCTCTCACTACCCACTAGACATGCACCTTCCTTCTCTGAATATCTAACATACCTGCATCCTATTTCTCTCATCACCCACTGCGCCTGTCCTCATAATTCTCTCACCACCAAATATGCCTGTATTCCCTTCTCTCAGGATCAGCTGTGCCTACACCCCCTGTTCTCTCACCACTGCATAAGGAATGTGGAAGCCTCCGGCTCAAAGTTCTAAAATTGATGTGAGCCTTAAACAGCTTGACATTGCAAATTCAAAAGTATAAGCACACCAGTGGAAACAGCTTACCTAATGTTGGAAGAAGATCATCTGCAACTGGTAACCTAAAACTCATAGAATATTTGGGCTCCGACTAGGTAGTAGCTATTGTATTTGTTTCAATTAACAATATCCTGGTCCAATAGAAAACACAGCTCAGTATCCCAGAAGCTGAATACATTCTGGCAACTTATGCTTGTCAAGAAGTAATTTGGTTGTGGCTACTACTTGAAGATCCTTAAGAACCAATATCTCAACAAGCAGTTTTGTATGAGGACATTTAAAGATGTATAATGCTTGCAAAGAGTGAAAAGATCCATGCCAGAACCAAACACATTAATGTGAGGTACTATTTCTTTCAAGATCACCAGGAAAAAAAAGTGAATATATTTGAATACTAAGTAAGATGATAGCAGATACAATAATAAATCACTATCAAAGACAAAGTTTGAAGAGCACCAAAATAAATGGAACTTATATGAAAAATAGTTGTTGAATAGAGGTGCTAGTATGCTGTTTATACAAACATACCTGTAGGTGTAACAATCATACTCCTAGTATATTTAAGGCTAAGTTCACCTTTTTTTTGTTTCTAAATTCCAGCCCCCCATGTACCAATATAGCATTAATGTACGTCTTTTGCAAATATAAAACATCTTTTCATTTATTCTACACATGCATACCTCAAACCCTTCATAGCTGTTTAAAAACCCTGCTCGATTACTTCTGCCTTACTTCCTGGACAGGCTTTAGGTCATCATACAGGAAAGAGTTGACCAGCTGAGGGTAGATGATGCAGGGTGTGCTAATGAGATCAGCTGGTCAACTCTTTCCTGAGTCATTACCTAAAGTCTGTTCTGGAAGTAGGGCAAAAGTAATCGGGCAGTGTGTTCATCCGCTTCCAGACCACCCCACGTACATTTATGCAGCAGGGCGGCCCTTCAGCGTGAAATTACATACCTGTACGTGATTTCAATTGTTGGGTCTGGGGTGCGTGAGTGCCAGGACCTGCCAATCGTTCCCGAGGCAAACAGAATGTTGGTCTACCTATGTAAACCAGGCAGATTGCCATTCTGTCAGAAGGGAAAATGGAGATCTTGTGTTTCTGCTAAGCAGGAACATGGATCTCTGTCTTGCACCAGTCAAAGCACCCCCACACAGTTAGCAAGCACTACCAGGGAACACATTTAACCTTTGATCACCTCTGATGTTAACCCCTTCCCTATCAGTGTCATTAGTGCAGCATTTTTTAGCACTGATCACTGGATTGGTTTCACTGGTCCCCAAAAAGTGTCACTTAGAGTCAGATTTGTCTGCTGCAATATCGCACCCCCGCTAAAGATCGCTGCCATTACTAGTAAAAAAAAGTACAAATTCCATGAATATATCCCATAGTTTGTAGACACTATAACTTTCGCGCAAACCAATCAATATGTGCTTATTGAGATTTTTTTACCAAAACTATGTTGCAGAATATGGAGAAAAAGAAGGAACGGCTGCACACCCAAACTCAATGCAATGAAAATTTATTAATGGGAGGTCATAAAAACAACTTACAAAGGCACAGGCACAGGAAAGGTGACATGTTTCACATGACAGACCTGCTTTGTCACAACCATAAAGGACACAAGAAACACTCGTACATGTATACAAAAAACACAGCACATAATAATTGGATAATGCAATTAAGGTGTAGTGATGATCAATGTGACCAGTGAATGAAATGTTCTTCTTTTCTCTCTTAAAGTCCCATAACGTCTTCCAAGGTGTCTCAGTATATATAAAGAGAGATCACTACCTTCACTGTAAAAAATACATGTTGCCATGTTATGATAAAAAGATATAAACATCGAAAACAAGCAAATAATCATGTACAGCAACAATGCATGATGAACATAGAAGACAAATGTAATGTATAAAAGAAACCAGATAGGAACAAAACAAAACAAAAAAAATGCAAAATGTTGCAAAATATTGCAAGATAATGCAAAATATTGTAAAAATACAGCAAGTATACCGCAAAACCCTCAAATGGCATAAATCAACGGTTCTAAAAGAAAATCATTGACATATATAAAGGTAAAATAATAAATTTAAGTCTAAAAATGACCAGAACCGTAGAGAGCATAAGGGAATGCACATTGGGGGAGGAGAATACATGCAAAAACGCACAAAGAGAGCAGAAAAAAAAGGGATACGCCCAAAAAATATATATATATATATTTATGTAATAAATGGAAACAACATTGCAAAAATGACAAAAAACTACTCATAAAAATGAGTGAGGTCCCACTCAAAATTCAACCCCTCAGGCATCCTCGTGTGTAAAGAAAATATCCAAAATACCCCTCTCTTGCAGAGTCTGGCAAAGCTGTTGCCACCCCTTCTGGGCGCCCTGACTTGCTCAATGCCCTGTATCTGCAAAAGAGAGGCATTTCCCCCATGTACCTGGTTAAAATAATCATGTACAGCAACAATGCATGATGAACATAGAAGACAAATGTAATGTATAAAAGAAACCAAATAGGAACAAAACAAAACAAAAAAAATGCAAAATGTTGCAAAATATTGCAAGATAATGCAAAATACTGTAAAAAATACAGCAAGTATACCGCAAAACCCTCAAATGGCCTAAATCAACGGTTCTAAAAGAAAATCATTGACATATATATAGGTAAAATAATAAATTTAAGTCTAAAAATGACCAGAACCGTAGAGAGCATAAGGGAATGCACATTGGGGGAGGAGGGGGGAGGAGAATACATACAAAAACGCACAAAGAGAGCAGAAAAAAAAGGGATACCCCCCAAAAAATATATATATATTTATGTAATAAATGGAAACAACATTGCAAAAATGACAAAAAACTACTCATAAAAATGAGTGAGGTCCCACTCAAAATTCAACCCCTCAGGCATCCTCGTGTGTAAAGAAAATATCCAAAATACCCCTCTCTTGCAGAGTCTGGCAAAGCTGTTGCCACCCCTTCTGGGCGCCCTGACTTGCTCAATGCCCTGTATCTGCAAAAGAGAGGCATTTCCCCCATGTACCTGGTTAAAATAATCATGTACAGCAACAATGCATGATGAACATAGAAGACAAATGTAATGTATAAAAGAAACCAAATAGGAACAAAACAAAACAAAAAAAATGCAAAATGTTGCAAAATATTGCAAGATAATGCAAAATACTGTAAAAAATACAGCAAGTATACCGCAAAACCCTCAAATGGCCTAAATCAACGGTTCTAAAAGAAAATCATTGACATATATATAGGTAAAATAATAAATTTAAGTCTAAAAATGACCAGAACCGTAGAGAGCATAAGGGAATGCACATTGGGGGAGGAGGGGGGAGGAGAATACATACAAAAACGCACAAAGAGAGCAGAAAAAAAAGGGATACCCCCCAAAAAATATATATATATTTATGTAATAAATGGAAACAACATTGCAAAAATGACAAAAAACTACTCATAAAAATGAGTGAGGTCCCACTCAAAATTCAACCCCTCAGGCATCCTCGTGCGTAAAGAAAATATCCAAAATACACCTCTCTTGCAGAGTCTGGCAAAGCTGTTGCCACCCCTTCTGGGTGCCCTGACTTGCTCAATGCCCTGTATCTGCAAAAGAGAGGCATTTCCCCCATGTACCTGGTTAAAATGTCGAGCGATATTCGTACAATGTTCCTTGTTAATATCCCGGAGGTGATCGTACAACGATCATGAAGCCTCCGGGTGGTCCTGCCCACATACTGGATGGCACACTCCTTACAAGTGATTAAATAAACTATGTGTTTGGTGTTGCAATTGATAAAAGTTTTAATCCTAAATGTATCCATGGACACAGATGATCGAAAAGTATCACTGGCCATGATCTCAGGTCAACACGGACATCCCTCCGTTCCAAAACAAATAAGGCAGAACAACCAGCCTTTAACCACTTGCCGCCCGCACAATGTCATATGACGTCACAGACTTTCAGTGATGGTATCTGAATGATGCCTGCAGCTACAGGCATCATTCAGATATCTTCTTTTAGATCTGGCAATTCCCTGCACCATAAGAATGATCATAGCTGCAGTTCAGCTGCTTGATCAGTCTTACAGGCAGCGGGAGGGGATGTCCCCACCCTCCCGCCGCCTTCTGGTGCTTCTCCCGGCTCACCGATATGATCGGCGACAGGGAGAAGGAATGGTGGATGGTGATCACAGAGATTTCCGGCAAGCCAGATAGTCACCAGAGTCTCTGTGATCTTTCGCAGGCCGGGCGTGATGTGATGATGTCACGCCCGGCCTCTGCATTTGAAAAAATGCCGCCGCTCACACTGGATGGGTTTTTTTGGGGTTTTTTTCAGGCTTCCCATCCTAGAGGAGAAATCTGGGGACTTATGGACCCTAGATCTTGCTGTAAAGAGGACATGTCATGCCCTATGAGATTGTAAGCGGTAGGCAAAACCTTATCTAGCTTATTACCAAAAAATGAAACCAGACCGCTGAATATGATGAATAATGGCCGTGGCTTTATTATTGTTTTTTCAACTTACAAATGAACCATTAACATATCCAATAAACACTTTATTAATCTCATATCAAAGTACAGAATATTTTAAATGGCACAGCCACTACGGCTCAAGCCTGCTAATTCATTACTTTCAACAAATGTTCACGCTTTCCCCTAAACGACAGGCGGGATGATGAACATTCCGCCTGGAACCTAGCCTGCAGCCTGTTCAATGCAAGACTGGAAATTAAGATTAAGGATATCTAATCCTATGTTTGACAAGGGAATACCATTGTCTCGCTAAAGCCCTGGCAACCCACCCTCCAAATCGACTTGCCGAAAGGAGAACCCTACCGGAGGAACTAAAAATGTATGAATATTCTGATTGATTCGCTTTCAGATATTTTCAAAAGGTCTCAAAAAGAATGAATCTAGTCAGTAAAGTCTTTGGATAATTTCTGAAAATACAATTACTGTATTAGGAGAAATTAAATGTAACTGTTGAATAGTATGTTGAATACTAAAAATCAAATCCAGTCTCTTAACTTTACCAATATTGTTGCCTCCTAAATAAATAACAATAACATCAGGCTGATGCCAAGAGTTATACAATCTTCCTAACTCAAGATGCAAATCACCCCAACTCAACCCTCTCCGATCACTCCAAAAAACCTGAAATAATTCCGGATAAAGACCTAGGTTGGATGTGTAACATTCGTACGGACGCTCTCTTCTTAGCCCAAAAAATGTAGGAGTGGCAAGGAATCCATGTTATGTACAGGTGACCTTCAAATATTAAACAATTAGGTTAGGATGAATATACAACTTATATGAATGAGATCTCCATCTACCCAACTGCTTAATATTATCTTCCCTAAATGCAAGTTTAGCCACCTCTGTGGCTGCACCTATACGAAAATAATGTGATGACAATTTAACGTGATTCAAAAGCAATGCAGATAAACAACGCTGCAATACACAATTAAACTGAAATCTTTATATGACCCATCTGCATGGATAAACAATAGTTCATGAGTATGTGATCTAATGAGTAAATATTGTTGTAAAAGAAAAACAGAACACACAGTGGAATTTGGGCAAGCATTTAACAATATTGTCCTCTGCCAAGGCGGTCAGGCTTACTTTTAGGAAGGAAGACTCTAAGATGTCCCTCACTAATTACTATATTCTTAAACTGTATTCCATCCCTTTTATCAGTCTTTGAAGCTGCCGCTACCTCAGATAAACAAAATGCTCCAAAAATAGTTATGAATAAACAGTTCTAAACATATTAGACTCATAATCAGAAAAACAAACGGCTTGAGTGATATTACACAATTTTAATAGAATCTCAGGAGTAGGGATGGGCGAACGGTTTGGCCCGAGCATACGTTCGGGCCGAACTTCCATTGTTCGCCCGATCCCTGAATTTAGAACATTATGGGGTGTTTGACGTGACTTTGGCACTGCCGAACGCCCCATAATGTATAATGCGCAGACGACGCTCACAGCTCCTGCTCCGTGGGAGGGGTGCTGCCAACCTGCGCTCAGTTTGTTTTGACAGTTTATTTAGAGTGAAGGGCGGGACCACCCAGAGATGCATGGGTGACCCCGCCCCCTTCTGACATCATGTGATGTCAGATCGGCGGGTCACGCAATTACATCACTGGGTGGCCCCGCCCTTCACTATATATAAACTGTCACAACAAACCAAGCTCAGTCGGCGGGAGCCCTCCCATGGAGGAGGAGCTGCTGCATTTTATTTTTTTTTGGGTCCGTCATGCGCCGTGATTGAAGTGGATTACAACGGGGGACACTTATTTGTTTTTCTTTTTTAATAAAGGACTTGTCCATAATCGTCTCCTGTGTTTTTTTTTTTTGTGAGTTAGTAGGGGTACGATGTACCTGATACTAATTCACATAGGTGGGGGGGCTGGGATTCTGATTCTGATAAGCCCCCCACCTGCAAACCCCCACAGCCCAGGGTTGTGGGGAAGAAGCTCTTGTCCCCATCAACATGGGGACAAGGTGCTTTGGGGTGGGGCGCACAGGGCCCCCCTTCCCCAAAGCACCCATACTCCCGATGCTGAGGGCATGTAGTCTGGTACGGTTCAGGAGGGGGGCAATACATTACAGCCGCAATGATAAATGACAATTTTTCCTTCACAAATGTCATTTTGCTCTGACACTGTTCTAAACATCACAGAGGTGCGCCCTTTTACAGGCAGACTGCCCCCCCCCCAGGCATGATATTTAATAGAATATTACATTTTTATTGTTTCACTTTAAGCATTATTAAAATCACTGCTCCTGAAAAAACAATCGATTTAAAAACTTTTTTTTTGCATTGATACATGTCCCTATACACTTTTTATGGCAATAACTTGCATATAAGCCTTTAAGCACTTCAATTTTCAGCTTCCAGCGCTCTCACAATTTAAATGACAAATACTCAGTCATGCTACACTGTACCCAAACAAAATTTTTATCATTTTTTTCTCACAAATAGAGCTTTCTTTTGGTGGTATATAATCACTGCTGGGTTTTTAATTTTTTTTCAATATAAGCGAAAAAGTAGCGAAAATTGTGAAAAAAAAACACTTTTTTTAGTTTGTATTGAAAAATTTTGCAAGAAAGTCATTTTTCTTCATAAATTTGGGCCATAATTTATACTGCTACATATCTTTGGTAAAAATAATCCAAATTAGTGTATATTATTTATTCTCTGTGAAAGTTATAGAGTCTACAAGCTAGGGTGCAAATCATTGAAAATTGATCACACCTGATGTACTGACCACCAATCTCATTTCTTGAGACAACTAACAAACCCGGAAAGTACAAATACCTCCCAAATGACCCCTTTTTGGAAATTAGACATTCCAAGGTATTTAGTAAGAGGTATGGTGAGTTTTTTGAAGTTGCAATTTTTTTCCCACAATTCTTTGCAAAATGAAGAATTTTTCTCTTTTTTACACAAAATTGTTATAGCAGCAAGTTATTTCTCACACACAGCATATGCATACTTACAATGGCACCCCAAAATACATTCTGCTACTCCTCCTGAGTATGGGGATACCCCATGTGTGAGACCTTTACACAGCCTGGCCACATACAAAGGCCTAACATTGAAGTAGCATCTTCAGGCGTTCTACGAGCATAAATTACACATCTCATTTCTCAGCCACCTATTACAATTTTGAAGGCCCTGGAGCACCAGGGCAATGGAATTGCCCACAAAATGAACCCATATTGCAAAGCAAACACCCTAACGTATAATCTATGCATAATGAGTCTTTTGAATGGTTCATTTTTTCCCAGAAGTTTTTGGAAAATGTGGGAAAAAAATGAAAATGCATTTTTTTTAACACAAAGTTGTCCATTTATTAGATATTTCCAACACATAGTATGTACATAGCAAAAATGACACCACAAAATACATTCTGCTACTCCTCCTGAGTATGGCGATACCACATGTGTGAGACTTTTACACAGCCTGTCCACATAGAGAGGTCCAACATGCAGGGAGCACCATCAGGCGTTCTAGGAGCATAAATTACACATAAAATATCCTAATGACCTATTACACTTTTGAAGGTCCTGGAGCACCAGGACAGTGGAATTACCCACAAAATTACCCCATTTTGGAAAGCAAACGCCCCAACATATATTCTTTGAGGAATTGTGAGTCTTTTGTACGGTTCATTTTTTTTCCACAACTCTTCAGAAAACGTGGAAAGGAAATGAAAACATATTTTCTTTACACAAAGTTGTCAATTTATATGATATTTCTAATACATAGCATGTACATAGCAAAAATGACCCCCCAAAATATATTCTGCTACTCGTCCTGAGTATGGCAATACCACATGTGTGAGACTTTCACACAGCCCGGCCACATAGAGAGATCCAGCATTGAAGTAGTACCTTCAGGCGTTCTAGGAACATAAATTACACATCTAATTTCATTCCTACCTATCACACCTTTGAAGGTCCTGGAGCACCAAGACAGTGGAATTACCCACAAAATTACCCCATTTTGGAAAGCAAACACCCCAATGTATGGGCTGCAGATAGGTACTCGGGTACTCTTATGGTCTGGTGACAGGTGTTCGGGTACTTAGATGGGCTGGTGACAGGTACTCAGATGGGCTAGTGACAGGTACTTGGATACTCAGATGGGCTAGTGACAGGTACTAGGGCACTCAGATGGGCTAGTGACAGGTACTTGGGTACTCAGATGGGCTAGTGACAAATACTCAGGTACTCTGATGGACTGGTGATAGGTACTCAGGTACTCTGATGGGCTGGTGACAGGTACTCGGGTACTTGGATGGGCTGGCGACAGGTACTCGGGTACTCTGATGGGCTGGTGCTCGGGTACTCATGTACTCAGAAGGATTGGTATTCGGGTACTCTGATGGGTTGGTAACAGGTACTCGAGTACTCTGATGAGAGGGTGACAGGTGCTCGGGTACTCTGATGGGTTGGTGACAGGTGCTCAGGTACTGTGATGGGCTGGTGACAGGTACTCGGGTACTCAGATGGGTTGGTGACAGGTATTCGTGTACTCAGATGGGCTGGTGACAGGTACTTGGGTACTCTGATGGGTTAATAACAGGTACTTGGTACTCAGATGGGCTGGTGAGAGGTACTCAGGTACTCAGATGGGCTGGTGACAAGTACTTGGGTACTCTGATGGGCTGGTGACAGGTACTTGGGTACTCTGATGGGCTGGTGACAAGTACTCGGGTACTCTCATGGGCTGATGACAGGTACTCGGGTACTCAGATGGGTTGATGACAGGTACTCGGGTACTGTGATGGGTTGGTGACAGGTACTCGGGTACTCAGATGGGCTGATTACAGGTACTGGAGCACTCTGATGGGTTGATGGCAGGTACTTATGTACTCAGATGGGTTGATGACAGGTACTTGGGTACTTTGATGGGCTGGTGACAGGTACTCGGGTACTTTGATGGGCTGGTGACAAGTACTTGAGTAATCTGATGGGTTGATGACACGTACTCAGGTAATCTGATGGGTTGATGCCATGTACTCGGGTACTGTGATGGGCTGGTGACAGATACTCGGGTACTCAGATGGGTTGATGACAGGTACTTGGGTACTTTGATGGGCAGGTGACAGGTACTCTGGTACTTTGATGGGCAGGTGACAGATACTCAGGTACTCTGATGGGTTGGTGACAGGTACTTGGGTACCCTGATGGGCTGGTGACAGGTACTTGTGTACTCTGATGGGTGGGTGACAGGTACTCGGGTACTCTGATGAATGGGTGACAAGTACTTGGGTACTCTGATGGGCGGGAGACAGGTACTTGGGTACTTTGATGGACAGGTATATGGGTACTTTGATGGGCTGGTGACAGGTACTTGGATACTCTGATGGGCGGGTGACAGGTACTCGGGTACTTTGATGGGCTGGTGACAGGTAATCAGGTACTTTGATGGGCAGGTAACAGTTACTCGGGTACTCTGATGGGTGGGTGATAGGTACTCGGGTACTCTGATGGGCGGGTGACAGGTACTCAGGTATTTTGATGGGCAGGTGACAGGTACTCGGGTACTTTGATGGGCAGGTGACAGGTACTCTGATGGGCTGTGACAGGTACTTTGATGGGGTGGTGACAGGTACTCTTTACTACTGGGGGGCAATCAGTGTGATTGGTGCACACAGTGAGCGGTAACGAGCTGTTACCGCTATCTCCTCCTCACACACAATAAGGTACTTTGATGGGGTGGTGACAGGTACTCTTTACTACTGGGGGGGGGGCAATCAGTGAGATTGGTGCACACAGTGAATGGTAACGAGCTGTTACCGCTATCTCCTCCTCACGCCGCGTTACCGCGGTTTATTGTCATTCTGTGACCGGCTGTGATTGGACACAGCCGGTCACATGGTAAAGAGCCAATTTCATTGGCTCTTTACCCCGAGCATAGAAGGCTGGAGTCCCGAGGGACTTGCCTGATCCCCGATCGCCATGATGTGGGCCCGCAGAGCGGCAAAATTGGGAGGACGTCATATGACGTCCACCCAGGATGGGGAGTGCCCCTTGCCGACGTATTTTTACTATACGCCGGTAAGGAAAGGTTAAAATGAGCACTTTTGATTTTTCATGTTCAGGACCCATAGACTTTAACGGTGTTCGAATGTTTGGACAAATTTTTTGTCTGTTCGCATGTTCTGGTGCAAACCAAACTGGTGGGTGTTCGGCCCATCCCTACTCAGAAGTAATGGGAGCTCTATTGTCAAGGGAGAAACTAGCCATCTTAAAACCTTTCACGGCCTGTTTAATTGAAAAGAAATTTAAACAAGTTGGTAAGGAATGCAATCTAAGGAAAAAAGAGACTCCGGCAAAGATCTTATTAACATGAGACCATGAGTATTGTTTAGCCATTAGACTGTTAAAAAAAAGTAATACTATCTGTTAAGAGAATGAAGAAAGATCCATATTATCAGCTCTTAAAAAGGATAACCATAACATCCAGGAAGACACGTAACTTAACCAAGTAGATTTTGCTACAGATTGTTGTATGTTGGCAGACACTAAATCAGCTCCCACAAATGACAAGGGCATGGAACTCCAGATATATCGTCCAGGTAATGTAAAATAAATTGAGATCCAGTTTCTTTTGAAATCACCCATTCTATGAATATGGAATTTTTTCCATATAAATGTTAAAGAGCATCCCATTAGTAAGCATTTATCCACATAATATTGATTATTAAAATAAATGCCCAATGAGGAAAAACAATCCGGATGAATTGGGAGAAGCCAGAAAGCAGACTTCACATCTGCTTTTGCCAAAAAGGCTCCTCTGCCTAATAATCTAAGTTTTAAAATCGATATCTCAAATGACGAATAAGATACTGATGATAATGGCAGGTCTATTTGATCATTGAGTGATTCGTCATAGGGGTAAGACAGATGTTGAATCAATCTATATTCATTAGGCTCTTTTTTCAGTATTATACCAATGGGGGAAATGCAGAGATTTTCAAACGGGGGCTATCAAATGGGCCTGCTATCCTACCCAAAGATATCTCTTTTTGTAATTTTTCTGCAACGATAGATGACAATTTTTTTTACCGAAGACAAGTTTTCCACAGGACTACAACCTTGCAGTAGCTGAAAACCCTTTGAAAAACCTTCAATTAGTAATGTTGCTGTCTGTTGGTCTGGATAATCCTTGAGATCACTGGGGTTCTGGCTTTTGTATGTAGGATCTCTGGTTTGTTGTAAGGATGTTGCTGATATCATGTGAAAACATTTTACTATAGGATGTGATCCCGCACAAAAAGTGCATTCATGCCTATATTTACACAAATGCATCCATTTGCAATGGTTGTCATTGTATGCAAAACATACACCCTTTCTGTAATTTGTATTCATGGAAGAACTGACAGAAGAGTCAGGTTGTCAAACTAGAGGAGGTCTGGGGGGCAAGAGCAAATTGAGCCAGAGACTCACATCCTTTACCCCACCCCCCACTTAAGGGAAGGGTGAATGCTCAATTTTTGATGAAAGGACTCATCATAGGAGAACCATGCAAAATTTCCAATACTAAGGTGAGCCTTGAGGATGATATCAATATGCTGGAAAAGTCCCATACTTTTATCCGGATACTTTTTGCATAATATGCTAGAATATATGCGAAACGATTGAAGCCAATTATTATATCGTAACTCCACTTTTGTTGAGAAAAAAACATTCCCCTCTGGGTGATCTATGTACATTGCAAGGATTAGAACAAACTTTGTTGCAGATTCCTACCTTTTGTTATTCTAAAGAAATCCTTGTATGTTCCTCTGCATACCTGTACTCAGTGGGTTTAATAGGAGGGGTTTCATAATTATCAATCAGGTGTGCAGCTGGAGAGCACTAATGAGGACATTTACTGGGCCTGCATCCCTTTAGACGTGTTCCTACTGAAAGTATCTCTCCAAAAATTATATTTTTGTTGCAGGGGATGCCTGAAATCTGACTTGTATCTTAGGCAGACTCTGGAAAAATTGGTGAGCCAATCACACAAGCAGGAAGTTATGTTTTTGGGGAGTGGTCAGTACACACTCTGTGTACAGAACAACTCCAGGTAGCCATATTTCACTGCATTTTCAGAAAATTACAGATGCTGCAAATTGAAAAGGAAAGGTATTTTTTTTTTTTAAATGCTGTTTATTTGATTTTGTTGAAACATAACAAAACAGAGCCTTTGGGCATACCCCGGCTCAGCAAAGAACAATGTGAATAGATATTAATTATGCAATATTAGTTATCTTAGTATCACAATATCAAGAGAGAATACACCTTGATGTAAATAACTGGTGTCTGTTAATCATCAGTATATGATAGAATGTTTCAAGAATAATGGAAAGGGTTGATCTATGTATACTTATATGAGTGTTTACCATTAGTGTACAAAGTAAAGGGAACAGATGGAGATATGTCCACCATGCAATCTGGGGTAGGCAGATAAACGAGTAATGTGTTCAGAGAGAATTAGTGAAGTGAGAGCACTGAGTCGTTTGTTACGGGAGTAGTCATGGAACGTTGGTATATTTGCTATACCATCGATTCCATGGTTGCCAAAACCTAATGAGTTTGTGTCTATTGGGCTTGTTGTAGGACATCGTGTATAGTGGTATCAGGTATAGTGAGTTTGCACCAGGGAGATAATGTCAGCAATTGTTGGGGTGGATGATTTTTTTCCAATTTCTAGTTGGTATATTTGCTAATTGGTGAGTTTGCACCAGGGAGATAATGTCAGCAATTGTTGGGGTGGATGATTTTTTCCAATTTCTAGTTGGTATATTTGCTATACCATCGATTCCATGGCTGCCAAAACCTAATGAGTTTGTGTCTATTGGTCTTGTTGTAGGACATCGTGTATAGTGGTATCAGGTATAGTGAGTTTGCACCAGGGAGATAATGTCAGCAATTGTTGGGGTGGATGATTTTTTCCAGTTTCTAGTTATTAGCAGTCTAGTTGCTAAGAGAATGTGAGTAGCTACTTGTCTATAATTTTGAGGGATTTGTTCTATGTTTAAGTTTAGGGTAGCGAGTTGAGGAGCCAGGCTAATATCACAATTTGTGATGTCGGCAATCAGACTGGCGACTCCACACCACATGTTGGATAACATCGGGCATGACCAAAGTATGTGGGATAGTGTGCCTACATGGCCACAGCCTCTCCAGCAGTTGGCAGACTTGTTTGGATACATTCGGTTCAGTTTTTGAGGAGTAAGGTACCATCTCAAAGTTATTTTCTGGGTAACTTCCCATAGTGCCGTGCAACACGTGGATTTGTATATCGCTCTAAGGGCAGTTAGCCATTGGTTTTCATTTGATGTTAGATGCCAATCCTTCTCCCAATCCTTGAAAGGTTTGGACTCGGAGAAGGATTTCTTTTCATGTAGAGTGTTATAAATTATGGATATTCCTTTGTGTTTACCACTGTTAGTGTAGAAATAGCTCCAGGTCTCTATAGGTATTGCACTCTCTAGATTGGGATAGGCAGCCAAGCAATGTTGTATTCTGATAACTGTGAAATAGTTGCTGTTAGGGGCTTTAGTCATAGTTTGTATCTGTTGGAATGTTTTGTGTTGTAGCAATGTACGGAGCTCACTGGTATTCTGGGAATGATCGGTTAGCCATATAGGTAGGTCCAAATCTGGAGATAAGAACCTGAGGGCGTGTGTAGGTACTGGGATGGGTTTGGTGGGTAGAGTTATCCATTTAGTATGGTGCAAAATGTACCATGCTCTGATGGATGCTTGGATCGGGGGGGCGGGGGGAGAAATGCGTAAGCTATGGTTTTTTCACTGTAGTGCTGAATAGACAGTTTTTAAGGTTGGTGACGGGGGTTGCATTGTTTTCTATGTCTCCCCATAATGTATTGGGTAGTTGCTGCATCCAGTCTTTCTTTTGGGCAAGTATAGAGGCTAGATAGTGATCTCGGATATCTATGTACCCTGTTCCACCTGCCAGACGATGCTTTATTAGCCTCATGTGATTGCTCTGGGGTTTTTTCCCTTGCCAGATGAAATGGTGTAATATGGATTGTAAGGATTTGAGGAAGAGTGCTGAGAGTGGCAGTGGAAGTGTGTGAAATAAATAAAGCAGTTTTGGCAATGTTGTCATTTTGAAGGCTGCTAGGCGACCTGACCAGGAAAATTCAAATTTGGATAGTTTCGCAACCTCTTGTATTAGCATTGTTTTAGCTGTTAGGTAGTTTTGTTTAAAGAGTGATCTTGTAGATTTCGTAAGTGTTATTCCCAGGTATGTGATACCAGTGTCTGCCCAAGAGTAGGGATATATGTTACGTATCAGATTGCTAGTCACTCCGTCCATTCCTAGGTCTAATATAGAGGATTTGGTGTCATTCACTTTATAATAAGAGACATTGCTAAAAGTTTGTAAGGCGGTTTGTGCCGAAGACAGGGAAGCAGTTGGATTAGTAATCATTAGTACTACATCGTCTGCAAAAAAGATTTATTTTATGTTCTATCTTTCCAATGCCAAAACCTGTAATTTGGTTGTTTGCTCTAATATGTTCTGCTAAGGGTTCCATTACTAGACTAAAAATCAGTGGGGAGAGAGGGCAACCTTGTCTAGTTCCGTTAGTAATGTCAAATGGTTTAGTATTTCTGAGGTATATACCTGGGCTGATGGGGTGGAGTATAAAGCTATAATGGCCGAAAATATATTCCTGTGTAATCCAAATTTGTTTAACGCTGCTCTTAGGTATGTCCAATGGACTCTGGCAAACACCTTCTCTGCATCCAGTGAGAGGAGCAGAGAAGGCGTTCTGGTGGCCTCTGCGTTATGAATGATATTAATTAATCTGCGGGTGGCATCGGAAGATTGTCTCCCTTTTGTAAAGCCTAATTGGTCTCGGTGTATGAGAAGAGGCATTAGATCCACTAGTCTGAGCGCGATAAGTTTGGAGTAAATTTTTGTGTCTATATTAAGCAGGGATATTGGTCTAAAATTTTGTGGAAGGGATTGGTCCTTCCCCGGCTTCGGCAATGTTATAATAATGGCTCTCAACATTTCAGGAGGTAGAGAAGAGGAGGAGGCAGCATCATTGCACACTTGTGTCAAGTATGGAGATAGGGTAGTTTTAAATTGTTTATAGTATTCCCCAGTGAGACCATCAGGGCCTGGTGATTTGTTGGATGGGAGAGATGCTATGGTATTGATTATTTCCTGAGTGGTGAAGGGAGCATTTAATACAGCCAATTGTTCCGGGGAAATTTTGGGTAGTTTTACTTCTTGTAGAAAAGCCTCAATTTCGGCTTCTGTTGGGTGTATAATTGCTAAGTCATCTTTTAAATTGTATAAAGAGCTATACTACTGACTAAATGCATCAGCTATTTTCTGTGGATCAAGGAGTTTTTCTTTAGTAGCTGGGTGGTAGATAAAGGGAATTATTGATTTATTGATTTATTGTAGTGACCTTTTAATTTATTGGCCATCGCTTTCCCTGCTTTATTCCCTGTTGAGAAGTAGTGCGCCTTAAATTTCTTTTGAGCTTTGAATATGAATATGGGAATATGAATTGTGAGGATTGGAGAAGAAGGTGTAATGGCGTTCTGTAGTGTGGTGACACCTCCAAGCGTCAAATAGATTGTTGTTCCTTATGAAATTGCCCATCGGAGAGAAATGTCTCGTTGAGTTGGAGGAGGTGTCAAGATGATTGTCAGGTACAATATTAAAATCCCCACACATGATGAGGTGTCCATTTTTGAAATTGTTGATCTTTTTCATAAGGTTATTCAGAAACTTAATTTGTCTTGTGTTAGGGGCATATATGTTAGCAATTGTGAATCTGGTGTTATTCAGGGTGCAGTCTATTACTAGATATCTGCCCTCTTGGTCAATTAAGGAGTTGTGGAGTTGAAAGGAAATTGATTCTTTAAATGCAGTAATTACTCACTTTTTCTTATGGGGGCCTGATGCCGTGAATATGTGTGGAAAGCATTTGTTGGATAATTTAGGTTTGTTTCCACTTTTAAAGTGAGATTCCTGGATGCAGATGATATCACTATTGTTTTCCTTAATTGTACGCCAAAGAGAAAATCTCTTAGCTGGGTGGTTCAACCCCTTGGCATTCAATGAGAGGAAGTTCACCATTGTAAGTGTAGTTAGATGACAGAAGGGTAGCTAAAAGATGTACTCACGGTTTGGAGTATTTTATGCTAACTCCTGGTGTGGTGCAATGTAGCACGTGGGATTTTGAGGTCCCAAGATTCTGGATGCGATTAGGTGGCGATGTCAAACAACTTCAGTGCTGAAATAAAGAGATTATTGTCAATGAGCAAAGTAAAGGTAGCTGGGGATATCCTGTGGATATACCAAGGTTTGAGACTTATTTGCTATATAAGCATGTAACGCAATATAATATCAGTGAAAGTATGTTTGAACAGCAAGAGTTCAGCAGCAATAAAAACAACTGTGCTGCTGTTCAACTAGGGGGAAAGTTTGTGAAAGTATGACAGCGACATACTGGACACCGTGTCAGAAAGTATGCTGATAGTGGGGATGAGGTGTTTAACGTCTTGACGCTGAGGTGCAAGGAAGATTCAGGCTTTCTTCCCATACATAGGCAAGGTGTAGCTTTTTTGGTTGTGGTTAGACCCATTCGGGGAGTCCGGTATTATTCCCCAGATCCGAAGTAGTTGGAGGCCTTGGTCCAGCGTGGTAATGTGGTGTTTGACCCCGTTCTTTGTGACCAGTATCTTAGTGGGAAAGCCCCATTGATATGGGATTTTGTGGTTGTTGAGAGCTTTTGTGACCGTGTTAAGCTGCTTTCTCAGCTGACGGGTATATTGAGACAGGTCCGCATATAACTGGATCCTGGCGTAGGGAGCTGGTAGTTGACCTAGTTGTCTCGTTTTGTTTAACAATTGATCTTTCGTGTGGTAGAAATGAACTCTCATTAATACATTGCGTGGTACTTCTGAAGGAAGGTGAGGGGGTTTAGGATGGCGATGTATACGATGTATGACAGATTCCAAGGATGATATATCTGGTAGTATTTTGGTTATTAATTTCCTTGCATAGCCGTTGAGGTCGTTGGGGAGAATGTTCTCTGGAACTCCTCTTAATTTGACATTATTTCTACGGATCTATTCTTAAGATCCGCCATTATGGCTTTCATCCATTGTTGTTCATCGCATGTTTTTTCGATTGCATCTACCAAGTCATTTTTTGGTCATTGCTCCCATTTGTTTCTCTTTTGTTGTACCCTCCTAAAGATGGAGTGGATTTCTACCGTGAATTTGTTGAATAGTGACAAGATATCATTGCGCATAGCTGTTTGTAGTGAGACTAGCATGTCTTTCATGATGGTATCAAGCACCGGTTGGCCAGAAGTAGGAAACTCTGCTATCGGGGAGAGGTGCATATTCTGTCCTTTGTCTGTCCCATTACCTTGTTCTTCTGAGTCCAGACGTTGTCTTGACTTTGCTGGGCTATTGCTTGTGGAAGATGCAGGTGAAGAGAGGGGGTCTTGAGAGAGATCCTGGAAAGTGGTTGGATCTGTTTCTTCGGCGTCTGGAAGGTCTGTGTACGAACCGTTTCCTTGTGATGGATCACATTTATCGGCTGGGTGCCTGTCTTTCTGAGGCTGGGAAAAAAATTCAGTTAGTTTTTTAGGTGGTCTGTATTATTTTCTTTTGCGTGTAGATGTGGCCATTGTATGGGTTTTTCCCATTATTTGGGAGTCTGTAGTTTGTTTATAGTAGGTTTGTGGTTAGATGTTAAACTAAAACAATCTCCGTGCAGGTGTGCAGCTGAGGGGTTAAGTGTTCATCTTTCTGCTCGTTGGTCAGTTATGTAGAAAGGCCTAGCGGCTCTAGTGAGGTGTACCAGAGCGGGTGTAGGTTTTGTTCTAGAGCCAATGTATCAAGGAGCCTCCCAATGCAGTACGTTTTGTTTTAAAAGGCTTGTTTGGAATAGATGTGGCATCTTTATGGCTTGCTTTTCTCGTATTAATTCCTCTGCCTTAATGTTAATCAGGGCCGGGTGTACCAAGATGGTGGCTGCCTCGTGTAAATGTGGGCCGCAATCAGACCCCGGCCTCGCGTAGCAGGATGAGCCGTCCATTACCGCCGGACCGGCTGGGAAGGAACGGGGAGCATCGGCTGTTCTGGGTGCTTTGGGGAAGGCATTCCCAGCTCGGATGGATGTTGTCCCCTGGTTGGATGTATGTTCAGGCCGAGGGAGCAGGCTGCTAGGCCCCAATTGGTGGTAATGGCGGCCCGAATTAGAGCTCCGATCAGAGCTCCTCCGATCTAAAGGTGGGTTTTTTTTGACTGTGGGTGACCAAGGAGCAGGAGGATGGAGTAAGAGCCTCTTGCCAGACCTTGGAACGGGCGGATTGAGAGAGATTCTCTACTCGGGACTCAGAGCTCTGTGAGGAGACGTCCGTTCACTGTCGTGTCAGGCCACGCCCCCTCGGAAAGGTAATTTTAAATAACATTCAATTATAATATGATGTGTCTCGTAATTAAATACTCTATATTATTTTTTTTTTATTTGCTATTTTTTTCCCCACGAAAGTGGAATTACCCTTTAAAAGATTTTGTTACCGGTCTCCTTCTGTTTTCTTCCATTTTATCCTTTTTTTGTCTAATTTTATAAATAAAATCTTTGGAAGACGGTAGCAACAATAAAAGGTCAATATATTCACCTCTCCCTATCTTTCCTTAACACTAGAAGGTAAATGAACACCTAATGGAGACATGACACATGGAATAACATGTCTGCCACACATTGCCGGGATGCCAGGCATCACTTCAGTCAATGTCGCAGAACCATTCAATTTACCCGATCCAACCAGTGTAGTAGTAACATTATTAACTGCGCCAGAATTAACTGAAAAAGAAGCTGATGAATTAGTCACAGAAACAATGCAAGAAGGTGCCCAAATAGAAGCAGCCTGACTCATAACAGTAGTAGCAGAATAGGAAGGTAGAGACATATCAGCTATCAACTTATCTAACCACTACAGATCCATGCTATAGCCAAAAGATGGCTACAGTGCAGACCTGAATTGCCGGGAGGGCGTCCATGGATGTCCTCCCATGCATGTGCTGTCAGTGCATCCCTGCGGGTCATGCGCAGCACGATCTGTGATCACCGAGTCCATGAGACTCGGCTGATCACAGATTGGAGTAAGGGGGTGGTCCGCCCCCTTACCACATGATAAGCTGTGTCAGCCAATGACAGCTGATCATGTGATGTAAACAGAAGATCAGTAATCTGTATTTTTTTTCCCCTCACACTGTCAGCATGAGGCTAAAAAAAAGTCCATCACCGGCTTCTGTCAGAGGAACATCGGTACCTCGCACAGAGAGCTGCTGATGGGCTGACGGCGCCCACCAGTGCCCCCTGCCAGTGCACCTATCCTTACCCACCAGTGCCACCTACCAGTGTTCACAGTGCCACCTACCAGTGCCCACAGTGCCACCTACCTTTTCCCACCAGTGCCATCTACCAGTGCTCACAGTGCCATCTACCAGTGCCCACAGTGCCACCTACCTTTTCCCACCAGTGCCACCTACCTTTGCCCACCAGTGCTGCCAATCAATGCCCATCAGTGCCACATCATCAGTGCAGTGTATCCGCATCATCAGTGCCATCCATCAGTGCCCATCAATGTCACCCATCAGTGCTGCTTATCAGTGCCACCTATCAGTGCCCTTCGGTGCCACCGATCAGTGTCCTTCAGTGCCGCTCATCAGTGCCAACCATCAGTGCCGCCTCATCAGTGCTTATCAGTGCCACCTATCGGTGCCCATTAGTGCCACCCTATCAGTGCAGCCTATCAGTGGCCACCAGTGCCCATCAGTGCAGCCTACCAGTGCCCATCAGTGCAGCCTCATCAGCGCACATCAATGAAGAAAAAAAATTACCTGTTTTCAAAATTTTATGAAAAACGATGAAACAGTTTTTTTTTTCAACATTTTCGGCCTTTTTTGTTTTTTTTAGCAAAAAATAAAAAACCCAGTAGTGATTAAATACCACCAAAATAAATCTCTATTTGTGGGGAAAATATGATAAAAATTTCATATGGGTACAATGTTACATAACCACGCAATTGTTATACAAAATGCGACATCGCTGAATGCTGAAAATTGGTCTGGGCAGGAAGGGGGTTGAAGTGCCCAGTAAGCAAGTGGTTAAGGAGGATGACAGAGTTGTTAGCAGCTGAATGTGATTAGACTCACCCTGCTTAGGCTTTATAGGTGCTGCAGCTTCCAACTGCTTAGAAGTACAGACCACCGGGGTAGCTTGTGAAGCTGATCTGAGGAGTCCTTCTGTGTGCCCTGGTGAGCTTTCTGAGATGCTTGCTGATGCGCCCGTCCTGGATGTCCCTGGCAGTGATATTCCGGCATCTTCCAGCCTCCTGGGTTGCCCGGGTAATGCTCCTCCACTTGCGTCTGTTGACCTCTTCTGGCTCCGCCCATTGCCACGCCCACCGGTTGCCTCACTGTTACTTGCCGTGCGTCGCCTACTCAATGGGGCCAGCCCGGTTGCTGCAATTGATGCAGCCAGCTGCAAAGATTGGCTGTAGCTTCAACGTTGAATGTGCCTCCTCTTCCCGTGGCCAGCGTACGTCGCTCCACCTCTCTCTCTCTTGTCACACCGCTGGCCCGCATCCAAATCTTCGGCCGAGGGATCTTCTTCCTCTTCACGCTGAGTGTCTTCCTCTGGTCTCTGCTGCTCCACTCTCCGCTCTCCGGGGGCTTCAGTTGTGCCGGCAGGCTCTTCACCTGATCCCGGCGCCTCAGTTCCTGAAGGTATGGAGAGTAGAGTTGAGCGAACACCTGGACGTTCGGGTTCTGCTGGTCCGTCCGAACTTCGGGACAAAGTCCGGGTCCGGGTCCGGACGGAACCCGAACGATCGCACGGACGCTGCGTGCCGTTCATTGTCACTCCGTTGGCCACCCGCACCGTTACCCGCCTCGGTCTTCTCCAGTTGTCTGCGTTCACCTCCTCGTAATGGGCCCGTTGGGTCCTCCGACCTTCTACGGCCTTATAGTGACGGTCCCTGTAGGTCCTGCCCGCGTAGTCGTTCGTAGAGTCTTTCGAGTGGTCCCGTGTGTCTTCCTGAGGAGTCT
>BLSH010272281.1:58512-72382 GCA_018402905.1 Glandirana rugosa | reverse complement strand
GGATTTCTGGAGACAGAGGTAGCTGAGGAACTGGCTCGGTTAAAGCTTAATAAAGCAATGGGCCCTGATAGTATTCATCCCAGAGTTCTAAGAGAACTTTGCAATATAGTTGCTAAACAAATCTTTTAAATAAATCTCTTCTAACAGGAGAAGTTCCCCATGATTGGCGGATAGCTAATATTGTACCTATCCACAAGAAGGGCAGCAAGGTTGTAAGCTGGCAATTACAGGCCAGTGAGTTTAACATCAATTGTAGTCAAGGTAATGGAATCACTTCTGAAAAGAAGGATCATTGATCACCTAAAAATACACAGCTTGCTGGACCCAAAGCAGCATGGCTTTACTGAGGGCAGATCGTGCCAGACAAATCTGATTGAATTCTTTGACTATATTACCAGTGTTTTGGACCAGGGTGGTGCTGTGGACATAGCGTATCTTGATTTCAGCAAGGCATTTGATACAGTTCCACATAATTATCTAATACTAAAGTTGTACAAGCTGGGACTTAACCCTTGGGTGGTTCAGTGGATACGCAGTTGGCTAAAGGATAGATCCCAGAGTGTGGTTGTAAATTGGGTTCACTCAGAACAGAGACCAGTCACTAGTGGGGTACCACAAGGCTCTGTACTGGGTCATGTTCTATTTAACCTATATGTAAGTGATATAACTAAAGGTTTATTGGGCAATGTATGTCTCTTTGCTGATGATACAAAGGTGTGTAATAGGGTTGATATCCCTGGAGGTGTCTGTAACATGGAACATGATTTGGCATTGCTGGAAGATTGGTCAAAGCAGTGGAGACTGCAGTTCAATATTTCTAAATGTAAAATAATGCATCTAGGGAAAAATAATCCCCTTGGAGAGTACAGCATTGGGGATACAGTGTTAGCCAACACTACAGAGGAAAAAGATTTGAGGGTTGCTTATTTCAGATGATTGCAAAATGAGCAAACAGTGTGACAAGGCAGTGGAAAAGCAAATAGAATTCTGGGATGTATCAGTAGAGGGATCACCAGCAGGAGGAAGGAGGTTCTGATTCCTCTATATAGATCTTTAGTGAGACCTCACTTAGAATACTATGTCCAGTTCTGGAGACCTCACTTACAAAAAGATATTGATAAGATAGAACGAGTTCAGAGATGGGTAATAAAAATGGTGAAAGGTCTGGGAGATAAAACATATCAAGAGTGACTTCAGGAACTTAATATGTACAGTCTGGAGGAAATAAGGGAGAGGGGAGACATGATTGAAACCTTTAAATACATCAAGGGGGTGAATAAGGTTCAGGAGGGCAGTCTTTTCAATATGAAAGCAAAATCAAGAACACGGGGACATGACCTCAAACTAACTGGAGGTAAGTTCAAAACTAATCTTAGAAATATTAATTTCCTGAAAGGGTGGTTGATGATTGGAATAAACTACCAACAGAGGTTGTGAGACAGTCAACAGTAAATGGCTTCAAACATGCTTGGGATAAACATAAATCTATAGTCAGACAACAGGTTAATGTAAAAAAATAAAAATAAAAAGGGGCAGACTCGATGGACTACTCAGTCTTTTTCTGCTGTCACTTTTCTATGTTTCTTATAGCTTAGGCCATCTTTATGTAGAGCAACAATTCTTTTTTTTCAGATCCTCAGAGAGTTCTTTGCCATGAGGTGCCATGTTGAACTTCCAGTGACCAGTATTAGAAAGTGAGAGCGATAACACCAAATTTAACAGACCTGCTCCCCATGCACACCTGATATCTTGTAACGCTAACGAGTCACATGACACTGGGTAGGGAGAATGGCTAATTGGGCCCCATTTGGACATTTTCACTCACTTTTGTTGCCAGCGGTCAAGACATTAATGGCTGTGTGCTGGGTTATTTTGAAGGGACAGCAAATTTACACTGTTATACAAGCTGTACACTCGCTACTTTACATTGTAGCAAAGTGTCATTTCTTCAGTGTTGTCACATGAAAAGAAAATGTGAGGGGTACACTCACTTTTTTGATATATATATATATATATATATATATATATATATATATTGCTATTTTAAAAAAAAGTTTTCCTGGCTCAGCCTCATGTCAGCACGACCTCGGGTCAACCCCATCCCCTTGACCCCATATAGGACATCCCTGAATAGACCATAAAAGGACAGCAGTACCTGGTGAGGATGTTCATATCCTGTCCTTGCTCCGGACGTTCCTGATATCCTGCCGTTGGTCCCTGTGGTGGAAGGTCTATTGTAGGGGGTAAAACCCTTTTATAGTGACGCTCCTGGTGCCGGAGGTAGCGCTTGCATAAATTGCCATCATTTGTGCTGTAGGCAGCCATCCTGGGCTTGTGTCACTTTCTTGCGTCTCTGTGTGTGCTGTGAGGCTTAGGCAGGGATTCCGGGCGCCGCTGTGAGCCTCCGCTCATTTCCTCTTCCGGTTTCTGCATTCCACCCGACTGGCACGCTTGGATGACATCACCGCGCCCTCCCTGATTGGCCGAGCGGGCGCGGCTGTGATTGGTGCACCAATCGGGCGTGTCTGATTGGCCGGTGGGAGAAGGGCGGCATTTTTAAGTCAGAGAGAAGGCTCTTTCTCCTGTGGCTGTCAGCTGTTCGGGCAGACGTGCTTCCCAGTAAGAGGGGGAGATGGGAAGGTGCTCTCTGTGTGCTTTTTCATGCTAGGTCACTGTCTCTCTCTAATATTGCTCCTTTCTCTGCAGCATCCTCTGGCAGTCTCCCTGTGCTGCTTGGTCCTAGTGAGTGGAGGATATAATAGGGGGAAAGGAGGGATGTCAGGTGTTGGATACTGAAGGAAGCTTTTCTTTATGTATCTCTCCAGCCCAGGATGAGCTCACCAGTTCCTATGCAGGAGGCAATGAAAACTGTGGAAAGGTAAGGAATTGCGGGGGGGTCTCTGTCATTTAAATATGATGACCTATTACGGATCGCTGACAATTCTCCCCCGTTCATTTTAGGGCAAGTGCAGCATTCTAAAGCCAAGTCTAAGCACCACCACGTCCAGCGTAGTCCTTCCCCTGAATCTGTGGGACGAGCTACTAGCAGGCCACATTGCAGCCATGGTTCTCCGGGCCCTGTGGTGGGGGCCTTCTGCCACTTGTTGGGCTTGTGGGGCTCTGGCATTGCCTTCTAAACGCCTTTGTGAGCCTTGTTTTAGAGAAGCATCCCAGCCAAGCCAGTTGGTGAATGAGGACATTAGGATTTATATTGAAAGAGCAGTAGAGGAAGGAGTTAAATCCCTATTGCCTGTCCCTCTGGCTGGCTTCAGGTCGTAAAGCAAGAATGGGCGGCTCTCCAGCACCTGATGTGATTGGGACAGATTCGGAAGTGGAGTCAGAAGGAGGCCACAATACTTCGGATTCATATTCTTTTGATTTTGCTCTGGTTCCTTCCTTCATTCTAGCCATAAAACAGGCTATTGAATGGGAAGACGACTCAGCAGGTACGCAAGAGCCAAGGAAATACTACCCAAATATGAAGAGAGAACTGCCGAAATTTCCCTTCATTTCACAAATTAAAGAATTAATGGAAGAGGAATGGTCCAGGAAACTGACTGTGCACAACAGGGTTAATAAGCTATACCCATTTAAGCCATCGGAAGTGGAGTCCTGGGATTTGCCCCCCAAAGTAGATGCATCTTTGCAGAGACTTGCAAGGCATATCACCTTACCCCTAGAAGAACGTAAGGCTGACTCGGAACTGAAGAAGGTGTTCACCACGGTAGGGGCCGCCTGCAGGCCAGTGGTGGCCCTCACTTCCATTGCCAGGGTAGTAAAAGTCTGGTCTTCAAATGTGGAGTCAGCCTTGGGTTTTCCCACGGAGGAAGACCGTGTGGCTTCAAGCCTGCAAGCCCTGAAGTTGTTAGCAGAATTCATGGCGGAAGCAGCGGTTGACTAAGTCAGATTTACCTCCTGTATCATGGCATACTCGGTCATGGCTAGAAGGGCTCTTTGGCTGAAGCACTGGGCCACGGACTCAGCGTCTAAGCAGGCTCTATGTTCTATTCCATTCGTAGGAGGCACGCTCTTTGGCAAAACATTAGAGGAGGCTATTCGCCGGGTGACAGGGGGGAAATCTGGTCTCCTGCCCCAGGATCGGAAACATCGACAGCAGTCCTTTCGGGCTAACAGAACATCCAGGGACCAGTTCAAAGAGGCCAGGTCGTATCGCCTGGGCAGAGATTTCTCAAGATTTTCATAGCGGCCTCGAGGCACCTTTTCTGATCAGTCCAAAGCTAAGGCACCCCAGGCTTCCAAGTCTGCAACCAAGTCCTTTTGAAGGTCAGCCCGCCCAGGAGCTACCAGTAGGAGCAAGATTGGCTGCCTACGGCAGTGTCTGGGTGGAGAGAATAGCAGATACCTGGGTGTTGAAGGTAATCAGAGAAGGACTTCATCTTCAATTTCAAGATCAGCCTCCGGGAAAAGTTTGGATGACTACGAAGATCTCAGTTTCAGCCGAAGAACGACAGTCTCTTGAATCCCACATCATCAAATTAGTCATGTTGCAGGCTGTTGTTCCAGTGCCAGAGATGTAATGGGGCCGAGGGGTGTACTCCCCTCTCTTTCTTGTCCAAAAATCATCGGGCAAATGGCTTCCAGTGCTGGACTTAAAGAGGCTGAATTCTTTTCTGAAACCACAGTCGTTCCGGATGGAATCCCTCAGGACAAACACAGCTGTGGTCCACTGGGGCGACTGGATGATTTCCATGGACCTCGAGAATGCATATTTCCATATTCCAATAGCGAAGGCTCATCAATGATTTCTACGTTTTGTGTATACAGGAAACCATTTTCAATACAGGTGCCTCCCATTCGGCCTCAGTTCAGCCCCCAGGTCGTTTACAAAGGTCCTAGTAACAGTGATTGCGTATCTCCGGCAGCAGGGAATAAGGATATTCCATTATCTGGATGATGTTCTAATCCTCACTCAGTCCAGGGATCTTTTGTTGCAACACCAAGATCATGTCCTTGCCACCTTACACCGTACAGTTTGGCTGGATGGTGAACACAAAAAAGAGCCACCTCATTCCATCCCAGACGTTGGTCTACCTGGGCATGTCTTTCAACACGCTCCAATACAAAATTTTTCTTCCAGAAGACAAGATCATTCGAGTCTCGATGGAAGCAAGGGAAATGGAAGCTTCGGCGGTCTTCACAGTTCGCAATGGAATGAGCTTCCTGGGAAGTATTACGACATATATACCAGCGGTCCCTTGGGGCAAGTGGCATACAAGAAGATTTCCATTTGCTCTCCTCAGCCAATGGTGCCATGGTTCTTTACATCCGAAGAAATTCATTTCTCGTTTTATCCGAAACCATCTTCGATGGTGGACAAGAAGGGAAAACCTAGCTCGTGGCAGGGCCATCTGGATTACAGTCACCTCAGACACCAGTCTGCAGGGTTGGGGGGCTCATTGTGAGGGATTAAAAGCCCAAGGAAGGTGGGAGCCTCAGACGCGCCGTTCCTCCAATCTGCTAGAGCTCGGGGCAGCCAGAGAGGCCCTACTGGCTTTTCTCCCCATAGTTCGAGGCAAAAGAGTTCGACTACTAATGGACAACAGGAGAGCAGTGCCTTATATAGTGAAGCAGGGGGGCACAAGGAGCCTGCACCTTCTTCAGGTAACAGCAGAGATTTCCAATGTGGCCGAGAATCATCTGATGGATCTGTCAGCGGCCTATCTTCCCGGTGTTCAGAATTGCACGGCAGATCTCCTGAGTCACAGATTCTCCCACAACTCAGAGTGGATGTTGAATCCGAGGTATCTGGAAGGGATCTTCAGGCAATGGGGGTGCCCGATGTGGATCTAATGGCAACTCCAACCAATCATCAGATGCCATGGTTTTTTTCCCGATACTACTGTCCTCAAGCGCTGGGGCAGGACGCTCTGTCCCAGAGGTGGAGCTTCAATCAAGTCTACATCTTCCCTCCAATGGCTCTAATTCTCAGGTGCCTACTTAAGAAAATGGAGGACAGAGTCACGGCAATAGTAGTCGCTCCATTCTGGCCAAGGGGGCCGTGGTTTCCACTCTTCTGTCACCTGGCGAAATGCCCTATGGTCAAATTGCCTTAAGCCTGGGACCTGCTTCAAAAGAACGGCCAGTTTCATCCCGACCTGGCCCGTCAGGCCTTGACTGCTTGGCTATTGAACAGGCAAGCTAGGTGGCCTGAACCTCCTCGAGTCGGTAGTAACAACCCTGCTTACAGCACGGAAGCCTTCTACGAACATTACTTATCACAGAGTGTGGAGGAAGTTTGAAGTGTTCGCCTCCCAACACGGTTTCTCGTTTCAAACTCCGACAGTAGCTGAAGTCCTGAAATTCCTTCAATCGGGTCTGGATGCAGGCCTGAGCTATAGCACCCTGAAAGTCCAGATTTCCGCACTTACAGCCCTGACTGACGTTCCTTGGGCAAGGGATCCGCTTGTTATAAGCTTTCTAAGGGCAGCAATCAAGATTTGGCCTCTGATTCGTCCGATATTTCCTAGATGGGATTTTCCGTTAGAACTGAAGGAACTGTTGAAGCCCCCCTTCTCTCCGGACATGGATAGTTCACTTTCCATCTCACCCTGAAGGTTGTGTTCCTCACTAGCATGGTTTCTTGCCAAAGGTATCTTCACAGTTTCACTTTAACAGGCAGTCGGTACTTCCAGTTCTTCCGCCTGCAGCGGGTAGTTCAGAAGATTTAGAGCTGCGGAGTTTAGATCTAAAATCCGTTCTGCAAACATATTTGGTAAGGACGAGTCCATTCAGTAAGTCTGATGCCTTCTTCATTTACCCAAGTGGCCCCAAAAGAGGGATGCCAGCTTCCTGCAACTCATTTTGTCATGGGTGGTGAAGACGATTCAAACAACATATTCTCTCAAAGGCCTCTCTCCTCCACAGGAAATCAATGCTCATTCAACCAGGGCGGTCTCATCCTCCTGGGCAGCCTGGTGTAAGGTTCCAGCAGACGAAATTTGTAAAGCGGCAAGTTGGAGTTCTCCAAACATGTTTATCAAGCATTACAAGCTAGATGTGGCTTCCCATTCCAGTGCCTTGGGAACTTCAGTGTTGTCCTCTGCCTTTTCTGGATGTCAATACATTTTCTAAGCAGCACCTGGTGTCTATTTTTGTTTTTTGTCTTACCCTCCCATGATGTATGCTAGTTAAATTACTTACCGTAATTTTCCTCTCCTGGCTCTGCCTCATGGCAGCACACACCCTCGTTGGACTATCACCAGCTAGTTACAGAACATCCTCACAAGGCCTTTTATGCTCTATTCAGGGATGTCATATATGGGGTCAAGGGGGCAGGGTTGACCAGAGGTCGTTCTGCCATGAGGCAGAGCCAGGAAAGGAAAATTACGGTAAGTATTTGATAACAATTTTCCGTTATATTCTTATTAACTTGCTTCCTTTTTGGTATAACCAATACCTCAATAATATCGCTTTATCAGGTGTACATATTTGTAGTATGCGGTTATGTCTCTTGGGGTGAAAACCCACCTCTATCTTTGATCTACCAATGTTTTATATAAGATCTGTGGATGTTTATAAAACCATAGCTATTTAGATATTATCCCCCTCAATCTACTGAGATAGACCACAGAGAGCTTAATTGGTATATTCTAAATTAGGCACAAAAATATTGGCAGGAACATCATTTTTAGAATTGCCATGTGTCCCAATAGATTAAATGTATGAGATTTCCACCCATTCAGCAAGTTTTGAACTATCCCATGGAAATTTGCACAGTTGAATTCAAACAGTCTTGTTAAATCATTTGGCAACTTGACACCAAGATAATAAATACTGTATATCTACAGAGTAAAGCCTTCATTAAAAAAAAGCATCTGAAAAATGTAATTTTGCAGTAAACATTGGATAACATTCATCTTTTTGTCTGAATGCCTTCCAAATGCCTCAATTAAGTTTAAAAAGCAAGATGATGGTCAACAATTATAGAGAAACGATTCTACGTATGTGTGTTGCAAGCATTTAGAAGCAAGCATAGTTCCCCCACAAATATAATAAATACACAAGAGCTAAATAAACTATGAATAAGACAGCTATAGTAGATTTTTCTCCCAAGACAGGCACTCAAGATCAAGAGAGATGTGGAAGTGAAAATGAGTCAAGAAATTGGCAGTAACTATTAAAGTTTGTGTATAGCCAAACTTTTTTTTTTTAAGTGTTTGATGGAGTAGGGAAGCGTTGAAGGCTAACTTTACCTTTTGCAGCATGTTACATTTTACATCCATATTTAGTGTGTAGCAGGTAACATGTTGCTAGGCAACCTCCCCACTCCCGAAACAGCCCTTTCCCCATGACAGTGTTTAGGAGTTCTTGTCCCCTGTAGCAGCTGTCAAATTTCTTCCTCCAGCTCAGGAACTGAAAGCCATACCTTGGTACAGACAAAGAGCTGGAGGAAGAGTTTGCAGGAGCCTGACACTGCACCTGTCATAAATTGCTTGCAAAAGCAGGCTCCTGTTAAAATAATAATGAATGCGCTTTATGTTCTTTCAGAAATGTATGCATTTATTGCTTCTTTTTATAAACTTCAAAGAAGTCTCAAGATTTTTTTTTAAATTTTTGTTTAATCATTTCTGATTTCAAAAAAAGAGCAACAATTTTGCAAAAAAAACAATATTTCTTACTTTTTGCTAAAATACAAATAAAAGGAGGGGGCGTGGCCGGCTGGCACTGAAGACGGATGCACACGAGTGAGCTCCGCTCTCCTCACACCGATAACAGCAACACAGCAGCAGGGAAAAGGGCCAGATTGTACCCGAACACATCACCCAGCCTCGGGAGATCGTCGGGTAACGATGTCTAAGCGGAGGAAGGAGAACTGACCGCTCCAACGCCTGACTGACTTCTACCCGCCGAGTCACAACATGGGTAAGCAAGATGGCGCCGGCTCCCAACGACCGTCACGCTCTCACTCGCACCCGAACGCTCCGAGCAGAGCGCCTTCACCTCTGCATGAGGAGATGGATGACTCCTCTCCCCCTCCCTCTCCCACTACTAGGAGCCCTGCAAAAGCGAAAAAACCCAGAGATGGGGGCACGGAGCTCCTGGCGGCCCTGCATACATCACCGCGCGCAGACGGGCAGGCCTTGCAACCAGGCCCTACTATAGAGCTTTACCCAGTCACAGACCAGGCAGTTGCAGAGACCACATGAAAAATATGCTAATGTCTTTGAGAAGCTCACTGTTCGCTGACTTTAATGACATGATCGCACCACTACATGACACGATCCAGGACCATGCTGACAGAATTAATCATTTGGAGTCTAAAATGGCGGAACTATACACGGCCCACAACGACCTTATAGACGCTCATGCAGATCAGGAGATGGAAGTTCAAAGGCCCCAAAACAAAATCGCAGACCTCGAGGACCGCTCGAGGAGGAACAATATTAAATTTAGGGGTATCCCAGAATCCATCCCTCCCAGCGACCTAACCAACTATGTACAACATCTTATGAAAGCACTTGTACCAACCTTATCGGATATAGAGCTCTGCGTGGACAGAGCCCATCGTATACCCAAACCAAAATTCCTCCCGGACACTGCACCCAGGGATACATTGGCACGTATTCACTACTACCACACTAAAGAGCATGTTATGGCGGCCCCCAAGCAGTGCCCAGTAGTCCCGGATGAGTTTCAGAACGTGACCTTGTACAAAGATATTTCGCAGCAAGCAGCCACAAATAGGAAAAAATTAGCGCCACTCACAAAAATGCTCCGAAACCACTCCATAACCTACAAATGGGGGTTTCCCACAAAACTACTAGTTACCTGGAACGGGAAAATGTTCCTTATCTACAGCTTGGATAAAGGCATAAACAATGGCAACTCCTCCCTCCTGACGTGCAGCTTCCAGGTCCAAAGCAACCCGAGCGTCTCCAAAAGGACTGTTCACAAGCATAATAACTCCCTGAGCGGAACCCCTTTTCCCCAGAGCATGGCAATAAGGATCGGCGTGACCAAATGTTCATCGGCCCCATAACCTAATTTCCACAAAGAGTAACTAGTGCACTGCACTATCTAACAATACCCCCTACCTAGGAATAGCAGCTTTGCGGCCCATTTGCCTGAACTATACCAGGTCTTTTATATATGTTTTTGTTTTTTGTTCTAATGTTTAACCTTTTCTACCACCTCTTTGAGCATCCCTGTTCCCCCTCTCTCCCTGCCGGAGGATTGGTCAGCCTGCTGGAACCACAATGGGCAAGATGTACGATGAACTTTCCCCCATACGGTCTACAGGGGTACGAAACGGAGATTCCCCTGCATCATTGGTACCGGAACGTGTAAACCCTTTACACTCTGTCTATCTGTTCACACAATTTTACCATCACTCACGTAGCAAAATACCCAAGCATTAACAACAAAGCTCAATGCCATTGAAATTTATGTCCTTGAATGTTAAGGGCCTAAATAGCCCCTACAAGAGAACAGCACTTCTAAAAGAGGCCAATCTCTTAGAAGCTCATATCCTTTTTATTCAGGAGTCACATTTTGCAGCGAGTAAATGTCCCCACATAGAGTTAAAGCACTTCCCTCACCTCTATATGGCAAACGGCCCAAAGAAAACGTGCGGAGTACTCATCGCCATTAGAGACTCAGTTAACTTTCGATATATTCACTCGATTCTCGACCCACAGGAGCGATTTGTGATATTGATCTGTGAACTAAATGGGACAATCTTCACTCTAGTGAACCTTTATGCACCCAATACAAAGCAACGCAAGTTCCTTACTCCATTACTGAAAACAGTCAAAGACAACTTACAAGGCACGCCGATTATCAGAGGAGATTTTAACACAATCCTCCAACCTACTATGGACTCTACCTCGCTCCACAGGAGACCTGTACAATCTATAGTTCCCCTTCTCCAAGAGTACAAGCTATTTGATGTGTGGCGTTGCCACCATGGATCGGAAAGAGACTTCACCTTTTTATCTACGGCTCAAGCCTCATATTCGGGGATAGACTATTTTTTTCTAACAAAACATGTTCTACCAAATGTCCTAAGAACTGACATTGGCACCATTTCTTGGTCAGATCATGCAGCTATCACGGTGGAGCTTGATGACTCATTCCGCAATACTCCCCCACCACTGTGGAGATTGGATCCTTCGATCCCAGCAGATGAGAAATGGTTCCAAATGATCAAACAGGAACACACAGAGTTCTTCCTGCATAACAATGTACCAGGCGTAAATAGATGTACTCTTTGGGGGGCTTATAAAGCCTATATGAGGGGGATTCTGATAAAAATGTCATCCATTATTAGAAGGCGGAGGAGAGGGCAAATAGAGGAGACCTTACATTCCATCACTTTAAAAGAAAAAGCAAACAAAGAGAACCCATCACCGCATCTCACCCAGCAAATTCTAATCGAAAGAGACAAACTAGGTTCACTTCTCCTGTATAAATTTGAATCCCACCTCAGGTACCTCAAAGCCACCACCTACAACCTTCATAACAAGGCCGGTGCAAGGCTAGCCAAAAGAGTCAAACAACAACAAACCAAGAAACATGTACAATCGCTAGTACACCCCACCTCTAATAAAATCCTACCTAACCCCAAGGAGGTAGCTGATGGCTTTGCTGACTACTACTAAACCCTTTATGATTTAGCGAGTGATAGCTCTACAGTCCAACCCTCCACAGAGGCCATGAAGGCCTCAAAAGCCCTGAGCAGCTCAAGGAAATTTCAGCTTCCTTTACCCACAGGGAAATTTAAGCCACAATAAGAACTCTACCTAATAAAAAATCACCAGGAGAAGATGGGTTCTCTAGTGAATACTTTAAATTCCTAGCACTCGAGATTTCCTCTCACCTCTCTGAGGTCTTTGCTCTTGCCTCCTCCTCCAGCTCCTTTCCGCAAGATATGTTAAGGTCTGTGATTGTTACTATACCCAAACAAAACAAAGATCCCTCTAGCCCAACAAGCTATAGACCTATATCCCTAATAAATACTGACATAAAAATTTTCGCTAAACTTCTTGCCCTTAGACTTCAAAAAGTTTTACCCACGCTTATTCACCCGGACCAAGTGGGCTTTATACCGGGCTGCCAAGCACCAGATGGTACGAGGTGGTTGATAAATATAATTTCCAGCGTAGGGTTCTCTCGAACGCCTTCTCTGCTCCTTTCCCTGGACGCAGAGAAGGCGTTCGACAGAGTACACTGGGGATATCTAAGGCAGGTGCTCGTGAAATTCGGAATATCAGGTTGGCTGCAGACAGCAATCCTAGCCCTCTACTCCAACCCTTCAGCCAAAGTTTTGATATCTGGCCTGTTCTCCAAACAATTCAAAATAACCAACGGGACTAGACAGGGATGCCCACTATCCCCTGCCATATTTGCCCTCCTTATGGAACCATTAGCAGAAGCTATTAGAACTCACCCAAAAATACATGGACCGTCCCTCGCTGGCAGAGAGCAAAAGATAAGTCTCTTCGCAGACAATGTCATGATTATCCTGACTAAACCCAAAGCATTGTTACGGGAACTGCAACCCCTATTACTAGCGTTTAGTAAGGTCTCTTACTATAAACTTAATGCCACTAAATCTCAGCTAATGGGCATACATGTCCCACGAGCCATTAAAGAAGACATAATCAAAGAATATCCATTTGCTTGGGTCACGCACTCACTGACATTTCTGGGAATTAAACTGACCCCAACCACATCCCAGTTATATAAGGAAAACTACCTACCCTTTCTAAATTCACTACCCCAGCTCTTGGCCCAACTGCGCACACAAACTCTTTCCACCGCAGGCAGAATAGCAACTCTGAAAATGTTGATAGTTCCTAAACTCTTATACTTATTCCGCACGCTCATAATTCCAATATCCCAAAGATTTCTAGATACCATACATAGGCTCCTCACTCGATTCATGTGGGCTAACAAAGCCCCCAGATGTGCATCCCATATCCTGATGCGCCTGAGGGCAAACGGCGGAATGGGTGCACCAAATGTATCCACTTACTACAAATCATGCATGTTAGATCAGCTCAAGCATTGGTGGAACCCCCTTTCTACCAAGCAGTGGGTACAGTTGGAAGCTCAAAATGTCCCTAACGGAGATCTTCGCACCACCCTCTTGGACCTTACAATGGGCGCCCCCCTTCCAATCTCATCTACTCTGACGGTGCAAGCCTCCCTGAGAATCTGGAAGGAATCCTCCTTCCAGATGAGCCTTGGGGAGTCTCTTTCAAATGTACCTACTCCTATCTCATTAGTACAACATTTCATTCCAGATATCAACACCCAAGTATGGCGGAACAGAGGTATAACCTCTATCACTGACCTATACCATGGCACAGAAATGCGATCGTTTGAATCCCTCCAACAACACTTTAACATCCCTAAACCGATGCAGTTTCAATGGCTAAGGTTACATTCACTCCTCCACAAGACTCCACTCCCAGCAAACATATCTCTCCTGACAGAAATACACATCTTCCTCTCGGCGGACAACTCTCCCAAAAAGGGCATAACCCTATTTTACAAAAAACTGCACCCCTATGGTAACTTTGAAAAGACGCACACCATACTATAAAGACAGTCCTCTCTATACAAACGACCCTCACCTCAGAACACCTCCTCACTTACATTGGAATCGGTAACTTTGACGTAGCCAAATCCCTACAATTTCACAACAACCTCCCTAAGTTTGCTAGCGTAAAGACACGGTACCATATCCAGTCACTATCTCCAATATGGAGACAAGGCGGTATGAACCCACAACTATAGACCTTACTTTACAACATGATTACTCTATCCTCATCCATGTAAACTTTCTCTGAGGGGTTCCGAGTAGACCTTCCTCCTAAGGAAGGTCTAAGAGTCCCTCCGAACG
>BLSH010272281.1:29847-49942 GCA_018402905.1 Glandirana rugosa | reverse complement strand
CCTATCCCCATTTATTTGTAGGGCACTTGCCCTAGTTTGAAGATGATTTTAGAACAGTTATATGGCTTCTACCGTTAATTAATACTTTTCAGTTTGAAGATGAACCACATTCATCTCCATTTTTGCATTTTTTATGTTTTTATTTTTTTTTAAATATTTAAAGTTATTTCCCTGTCCCCATTTTTTTGTAGGGCACTTGCCCTACCCTTACCCCCATTTTACTTCCTTTTGCAGCCCTCTGGGGCTTTCCAGGACTTTCCTACAGCCATTTTTGTGCCTAAAAGTTCGGGTCCCCATTGATTTCAATGGGGTTCGTTGTCCGTGCGATCGTTCGGGTTCCGTCCGGACCCGGACCCGGACTTTGTCCCGAAGTTCGGACGGACCAGCAGAACCCGAACGTCCAGGTGTTCGCTCAACTCTAGAGGCAAGTAAACTCATAGTTACGTTCTAAAGAGTCTAGTGTGATGTCATGGCTTGATTCCTTCTTGATAAGGTAGTAGATTTGGCTCCATAGCTATCTTTTTGTGAGACCGATCTCTAGAAGAGGCCAAAACGCAGATGTGGTCAGTTTTTAGTGGGGTGGAGAGTGATTCCCAGTGTTGGAATATTTTGTGCGCTTGGGGGAGTCTTTCCTCGGGTTTCTCTGAATTTGCGAGCGGTTGATCCCGGAGGAGATGCTGGCGTGAGTCGAAGGGGTATGCTGAGAGCGAATGAAGTGGTCCGCTTCTGCAGGGTCGTAGAAAGAAAGTTGTTCTCCATTAGGTGTTTTATAGCGCAGCACCCCTGAGTATGCCAATGTGAATTTTACGTTGCGTTGAAAGAGTTGGGAGCAGATACCTTGAAACGCTTTCCTTTTCTTTGAGACTTCTATGGAATAGTTGGCGAAGATTAGTATCTTGATCCCGTCTATTTGAAAGGATTTTGTCTGGCGGAATCTTTGCAAGATGGTGGACTTGTCTGCATAATTTAAGTAGCGGGCTATGACTGGTCTTGGGGAGGGGCGCTCCTCATTGTGCTGACCCAGACGGTGGGCTCTCTCAACAATTACGGGTGATGTGATGCCTAACGCCTCCGGGATGTGTTTTGCACAAAAGTCGGGTAGATTTTGATTTTGCAGCGATTCCGGGACCCCAATAAAGCGTAGATTGTTTCGTCGGGACCTGTTCTCGAGATCCTCGAGTTTCTGAGCGATAAGTTGGAGCGATTTGTCCTGAGATTGTTCAGAGCTTTGCATCTGGTAGAGTTTGTCTTCTACATTGGAGACGCGTTGTTCAACCTCATTTAGCCTGGCGGAGTGATCACTAATAACTCTCTGGAACTAAGCTAGGCTATTGTTGATTGCTGTCTGGACCGAGGTTTCAATCGTCTGGGCCAGGAGAGCAGCCACCGCCCGTGCGATTTGGTCGGTGGATGTGTCCCCTTTAAATTGTGCCGGGGTATGATCCGGCACTCCTATCTCCATTCCATGGTCCTCAGGGAGGGTATTAGGAGGAGGATGTGCCCCTGTGCTATTTTGGGCCCCCTGTGGGCCGTTCAAAGACGCTGAAGCGCCGCTCCGTGCTTCGGCGTCGTAGGCCGAAGCCGGGGCCTCGATTTCGGGCGCCTGCCGCGATGCCGACGGGGCCGCTCGTGGACCGTTTTTCCCCAGGTATTTCTCCATATGCCTGGGTGGGGGTACTACCTGAGCTGCTGGGGGGTCCCTGGTGTATGGATGGCCTTATATGATGCTGTTTGAGGGTCCTTAGTGGGAGCTAGCTGAGTAGCAGCTGCTCCATACGGCGCCGAACCCGGAGGTACTTATGCAATTTAAACGTACTCTTTACTATGCTTCTGCACTATGTCCTGCATTATTATATAAAACTTCAATAAAAACCATTTGAAGTAAAATACAAATAAAAAAAAAACAAACAAATGTATTCATCTGCGTTTATTGATTGTTTTTTGCAAAAGTTGCTGTGTTTAAAAATCATGAGAATTAATTTCTGGCGTTTTTAAAATTTTTTTCTTTTTTTTTTACTGGTAATGGTGGCAATCTGCGATTTTTATTGGGACGGACATGTCGGACATTTTTGACACTTTTTTGGGACCAATGACATTTATAGAGCAATCGGAAATGTCCACTAATTACTGTATAAATGTAAATGGCAGTGAAGAGTTTAACCTGGGGGATACTCTAAGGGTTAACTGTGTTCCCTGGGCGTGTTCTAACTGTTAGGGGGCTGAGCTGTCAGGAGCATAAGAGATCTAACTGATCCCAATGACAGGGATCAGTAGAGCTCTGTCATGCTCCCTGAAAGTGCGGGGAACTGCCGTGTTTACATCGGCGTTTCCACGGTTTTCAGCTGTGGCCAGCAATTGTGGCTCGCCAGCCGAGATCGGGTCCACCCGAGCCGCAGACACACTCCCGCTAGCCACCTGCTAGCCACGCATGCACGAGCCGCCGTTTATAGACAGCGATTTGCGAAACAGCGCCACTCTGCAGCAGTAAATGTACGGGAGCTGGTCGGGAACCAGTTAAAGGAAGAAACAAAGCAAAGGTGAGTATCTGTTGCTGTGAAATTGGGAGTTAAAGCAAATCTGTTACCTGCCCTGCCTAAGAAAATCACAGTTTTAATTTAATCTAGAATTAGCATGTGTTTGCAAATATTGTGAGTTTCTGGTGCCTGTTGACAAGAGCAGAAAATTAGATTGCTTTTGGTGGGTATAAAAAAAAAAAAAAAAGATCATGTGAGAAAAGACACAATTATGAGGAATAAAGGCTTTCAATTGTTAAATAGCCATTTCACATGAAAAAATAACAAATGCAGTTAAATGAACATGTGCAGTCTAGTAAGCTGTCCCCATTGCCTCTCTTATTTTTTCTTAGGATCCCCATTTTAGAAATAATGGTAAATTAATCAGCTTCTGTCTAAACTGGCTGTAGAATGATTTTCTGTACATCTGTGATAGGGACAGTGTAGGTTCCACTGAGGCTGTGACTAATAGAGCTGGAAGATTCTCCTGTTACATAATTTAATAAATGGGTGGGACAGAAAGGGTGCATTTGTGTTATACTGAAGAGAGAACAGAATACAATAACAAAACATACATTTTAATTATTTAAATTAGGTTTTTACATAGCTGAACTGTAGTTTACTTTTCTGTTTTGATATTTTTGTATTATCATTATTAAATTCCTCCAGACACAGTTAAAATGATCCAATTTTAGGGTACAATAATTTTTAGTGAGGCAATACAGGCTGTTCTGGTACTTTGAGTCATCCTGTTTTGGCATGCATAATTTCCACTATTGATGCTTACTGAAACAGAAAGTAGTAGTTAAAAGCAGTAATTCTAACTAGTGTTGCAGAAAGAAATGTATTGTAGTAAAATGAGAAAACACTGAAATTACCTAATAAAATACACAGAAATATTTATGATGGACTTCTAACAAATCCATCAGTGTTTCAACAGTAGAACACATTTCATTTAGACTAAGCTAAAATTCAGATAATAACTATAATACTAGACCTTATCTTGATATATTCAATCAGAGGGCAAAATGTACTTGAGTGCAGAAGATTCAGTTCATTTTTATATAAACTATATTAAGGATACTGAGCAGTAACATACTGAATGTATTCTCAGACCGTAGCTAGAGAAAGATTAGTGTAAGGATTACGGGAGGGTCAGTGTGAATGAAGGTTAATGGTTGTGTTACAGGCAGTGGTGGCCGCTCCATTAGGGGCACCGCTCCCCTAATCCATGCGCCCGGCCCCTAATTTACATGCAGGGCATCAGACACATGGATTTCAAGGTTTTTTTTGTAGCACATGATTAGAGCCTGAGGCTTTAATTGGCTTCAAAAAAGGGTGGTCTCGGGGAGCAGAACACTGCGCCCTGAGCCCACCCAGTTGTGTGACAATAGCAAATTAATATTCACTATTGTCGTCCTGCTTCTCCTCCTGGCAAATCAGGCAGGGGGTCTTAAAAACCCAATTGGCCGAGGGGAGAAGCGACCATATTGGCCACCAAGGAGGAGGAGATGCAGGGGGAAGCCGCAGAGGAGGAGGAGATGCAGGGGAAGCCATTGAAGCTGCCCGTGACCTAGATGGGGTAAGTGCGGGGCTGGTGGGCAGACAGCCAAGCGATGGGGGGGTGGGGGTTTGACTCATGGACCGACCAACCGACCGGGGGGGTAGCGGGAAGTTTGTTAGGGGTTACAGGGAGGGTTAGCATGAAAGTTAGTAATAAGGTTACAGGGAGGGCAAGTGTTGACAGTTAGTGCTAGGGCTATAGGAAGAGTTGATGTTAGGTTTACAAGGGAAAAGGGGTTAGTGCAAGAATTAGGATGAAGGTTACAGGGAGGGTAAATGTGAAGGTCAGTGTTACGCATTTTGGGGCTAAGAATATGCATGCATCATGCATACTAGGGGGAGTACAACTGGGGGAATCCATAGTGGAGAAGGATCTTGGGGCTTTGGTAGATCATAAGCTTAATAATGGCATGCAATGCCAAGCTGCAGTTTCCAAAGCAAGCAAAATCCTTTCTTGTATTAAGAGAGGTGTGGACAGAGATAGAGATGCACGTGGGAATGCAAGTTCCCGCTATGCAGAGTTGTGAATGGGGCTTGACAGCTGAGTGTTTCTGTCCACTCCCTCCTATGTACTTGTATAAAGATGGCAATACACTATGCAATCTGATTGAATATTCTGTATTTAGTGACAACGGTGATCACTAATTGATTGCATCTCATTTAAAAAACATGGAGCTGGGGGGGCGTGGCCGGCCGGAGGACGAGACGGCTGTGAAGTGAAGAGCTCCTGCTCCTGATTACCGTCCAGCGACGTACCCAGCGATGAAGAGGCACAAAACAACACAGCTATGGCGGGCACAGATGGTGCGGCACTAGGAGCAATCTGCAAAAGGGGCCCACAACTTGCGAATCCGCAAAAACTAACGGATTTCTTCTCTCCCGCGGTAGAGAAGGTGTACCAAGATGGCGCCGGCTCCAAAATGCGGCCTACAGAGGAGGAGGACAGCACGTCAGAAGCCAGCTCCACAGCTTCGGTTCGCACAGCGATCTGCAGAGGAGATGCAGGTAGGATGGGGGTATCCCCGCCTGACAGCCCCACCACACGCAGCCCAGCTAAACACAAAAAGGCCAAAGGGGAGACACAGGAGGAGGAATCTGATATGGAAGACTGTAATGAGGAAAGCCCTGCACAGACACCATTAGAGCAATTCCCCTCATCACAACACCCTGTCTCAATGACAAGCATGAAGGAAATGCTGATATCATTGAGGGACTCATTACATACTGACATGCTGAATATGCTGCTGCCGATTAACACATCCATTTCACATATACAGCATAGAGTGACACACGTGGAGCACAAGATGGAGGACGCTTACTCAGCTCACAACACATTACTGGACGCATACAATGAGCCGCAGAAACAACATTAAATTCTGCGGGGTCCCAGAATCAGTGACAACCCAGGAACTAAACGGATTCCTCCGCCAGCTCCTACATGAGCTAGTACCAGAAGCCTCTGAGATGGAGCTAATAATAGACAGAGCACACAGACTGCCCAAGCCCTCATTCCTCCCAGGCTCTGTCCCAAGAGATGTCCTCACTAGGATTCATTACTTCCATGTCAAAGAAGCGGCTATGAAAGCTACGAGGAAACTTCAACAACTCCCCGGTAAATTTGCAGGAATTTCTCTGTATACCGATCTCTCCCAAGCCACAATCCAACACCGAAAAAAGCTGTTAACGATTACCAAGACCTTAAGAAATCACAACATTATATATAGATGGGGGGCCCCGTTTAAACTTTCAGTGACATTCAAAGACAAAACAGTAAACATACTATCTCTGGAAGCAGGACTGCGATTTTTATAGGAATGGGGTGTCCTGCCCCAAGAAATCCCAGCAGAGAGACATCAAGAACCTGTCAGACTGAACAAAGAATGGTCGCACCCTTCCTCCTCCAAGAAAGCCCAAAAGAAAAGCCTCGCTCATCACACGAATGACGGTTCCAAGTTGGTTAATCCTAACAACAGTTCAAGAAACCGAGACGATCCTTTCAGACCATGATGGTCTGGAAGAAATACCCCCAGGTAAAGTGCAAACTCTTTTGCCCTAGGGCCTCAGAGCGGGCTCTGACCTCTTTCTTAACAGTTTTTTCCCTTTTTCTTTGTTATTTGCTGTTTAAAGTTTACGTGTTTTTTGCTGCATACAAAGAACTTGGAAAAGAGAACCAAGCACCCCAATCCACCCACAAGGCGCCCAATCATTATCTACATCATTTTTATTGCATGTCCTGTCCGATACCACACAACCCAGCGGGCAGAAAGGAACTGTTTTACTGACTGTGCAAATAGCATATGTAACCTGTCTAATCTGGTCACAATACATGATCGCCTCCAGCCCTGAATTTGAAAAATACCTGAGCCATCAAGCACAATGAGTCAGAAGAATGGTCCTTAAAATTGTATCATTGAACGTTAAAGGACTTAATAGTCCATTCAAACGCCAATTAATGTGGCAAGAGGTAATTAAGCTAAAAGGAGATGTGCTGTGCGCACAAGAAACGCATTTTGCAATTAACAAAGGTCCCAAATGTTCATACAGGCTATTTACAAACATATTTTTCGCGAATGCAGAGACTAAACACAAGGGCGTACTAATTGCTATTAAGAACTCTGTGGCCTTTAAACTGCACAATGCTGTTTCTGACCCCAAAGGGAGATATGTCATATTAGTATGTACAATGAATAATGTTTTATATACGCTGGTATCAGTCTACGCCCCTAACCAAGGGCAGATTACGTATATGAGGAATTTACTGAGGACAATCCAAACTATACGTAAGGGACATCTCCTCCCGGTGGGAGATCTCAACTCGGTGGTTGACAGTACCGAAGATTGCAAACCCCCTAAAAAGCAGTCCAAACATTCCCTACAATCCATTCTTCACGCAGAAAAACTGTTTGACGCGTGGAGATGCCTCCACCCCAGAGAAAAAGACTTCTCCTTCTACTCTAATCCACACAAATCCTACTCACGAATTGACATATGCTTAGCAGACCTCACAACGCTACACATGACCAAAAAAGCGACCATAGGCACCATATCTTGGTCTGATCATGCCCCCCTCACGATAGAATTAGAGGAAAAATCCAATACCACCCCTATACTTCTATGGATGAATAACACTAAAATCTTTGGTCGGGCCGGCCACCGAGTGGGTATCCAAAACCATCTAGAGGAGTTCTTCCGAATCAATGATTCCGTAGAAATCTCCAAGCCAACCATATGGTGTACCCACAAAGCATACATCAGGGGAGTTCTTCTACAAATCGCAGCCAGGGATAAAAAAACAAAAAACACGGGAAATAGAGACACTACTTCACAAAATCCAACAGCTTGAGCTAGCGAATAAAATAGCAATAGACACATTGACAATTAGCGAACTCCAGAATTGTAGACTAAAACTTAAAACTCTTCTATTAGGAGAATTCGAGAACAACACTAAATATCTTAAAGCCACATATTACGCATTGAGCAATAAAGCAGGGAAAAAATTAGCCCAACAAGTTAAGCAAAAACAGGCAACCTCTAGAATCAACTTCCTGCTAGACCCCAAGTCAGGAGCCAAAATTACCCACCCCAAAGAGATAGCAAACAGCTTCAAAAATTATTACAGTGCACTATACAATTTAAATGAAGACCAAACTATCCCCCACCCATCAGCAACCAAAATGCAACACTTTTTAGACTCAATGCAACTCCCAGTACTCTCCCCCGAGATGAGGGACAGCCTTAATGCGCCTATCTCTGAAGAAGAAGTTAAGTCAATTATTCATAAGCTACCCCTTAATAAATCCCCAGGACCAGACGGACTATCAGCGGAATATTTTAAAACCTTTGCTGATACCCTAACCCCCCATCTGACAAAAACCCTAAACCAAATTGCTCAATCGAATACTATACCGAATGAAATGCTTAAAGCGTACATAATCACGCTACCTAAACCGGACAAAGACCCAACACAACCGCAGAATTTCAGGCCTATCTCCCTTTTAAATTCAGATCTTAAAATATATGCGAAAGTGCTCGCTAATAGGATGGCCAAGGTAACACCGAATTTGATAAATTCTGACCAAGTAGGCTTTGTCGCCAATAGACAAGCAGCAGACGGCACGTGCAGGATGTTAAACCTTCTGAGAATCGCAGAAAGCCGCAAACTCCCGACTGCCTTCATAGCCCTTGATGCTGAGAAGGCTTTTGATAGGGTGCACTGGGGATATCTACAATCGGTTCTTACCAAATTTGGATTCGGAGGATTCCTTCTCTCTGCCATCTTAGCGCTATACTCTAATCCCTCAGCGCAGGTATATACCTCCAGTGCACTCTTGGACGTATTTAAAATCTCAAATGGCACAAGACAGGGGTGCCCTCTGTCACCTCTGATCTTCACCCTGGTCATGGAACCATTTGCAGAGGCTATCAGAAGCACAAGCTCAATAGAAGGGATACAGGTAGCCGTAAAATCACACAAAATAGGACTGTACGGAGACAATGTTATACTGTCTATTACCCACATTGAAAAGTCCTTACCCATAGTAAATAAAATCATAGAAACATTCGGTGAAATTATAAAATAAATGTAACCAAATGCCAAATCTTCACTACGAATATAAGCCATAAAATTAGAACGAAAATGAAATTAGTACTTCCTTGTAATTGGGAAGATGATAAAATCCAATATTTAGGGATAACTTTGATAGCTAATTCCAATAAACTATACGAAACCAATCACAAAAAATTACTTAACACGGTCAACACTGACTTATCATATTTGGGAAAACAGGAAATCTCGTGGATGGGGCAGATGGCAGCGTTCAAAATGATAGTACTGCCAAAGATACTCTATATCTTTAGAACGGTACCAATCCCTTTGCCACCCTGCTTCTTCCGCGAAATTAACTCTATGCTCCGCACATTTATCTGGGGTTATAAGAGAGCAAGAATATCTTTCTCAGTATTAACAAGACACAAAAAGCTTGGAGGGATGGGAGTCCCGAGAAATAGAGGACTACTATTATGCGACACTTTTAGACCAAGTCCAGAAATGGGTACAACTACCCCAGGACAATCAGTGGGTTATGATAGAAAGAGCTATGATTCAGGGGGAAAGTCTAAAAGATTTACTCATAGCTAAATTGCTCGGAGTTCCGCTTTATGTCCCAATGCACCCCTCTATATCAGCATCTCTTCAGGCATGGAGCCATTTACACACACTCAAGACGGATAGCATAAAAATTAACGTTTTAAACTTCCGGTTAGCAGCCTTTGAACTCCTCATCCCGAACCTTTCTACCAAAATATGGAGAGACCTAGGGCACCACATACTTTCTAAAATACCAGCAGAAATAAAGGCGAAAGACAAATACACACTCCTGCAGATCACATATCTTTTGAGAACACTAACACTTGACTACATAGAGTTCAATAAAGAGATGTGGGAGCTGTTCCATTCAAAAACTAATCGCGGGAGAGGAATCTCCCACATATACTGTCTCCTCCACCCTAATATTCCACTGAAACAGGATGCCTCCATCCAAAAATGGGAGCGAGAATTGGGCAACAACTACTCTGAACAAGAATGGCAACTAGCTATAAGGCACAGCACAGCAGGCACACACAGTGTAGCCCACTGGGAAAATATATATAAACTAACATACAGATGGTACCTCACGCCGGTTTGCCTATCAAAGATGTATGGGGAAACCTCTTCGGAGTGTTGGAGGGAATGTGGGCAAGAGGGAAACTTGCTACACATACTGTGGCACTGCAAATCTATTACGAGCTTTTGGAAATCCATATTGCAACTAATCTCAGAAACCACTGGCGTCATCACGCGCCCATCCCCAGAACTGGCGCTACTAGGCATTCACATTGACAAATTCCCCGTAGATAGCAGAACTATAGCAACACACATTTTGGTATCGGCCAGACTCACTATAATGAGCTACTGGAAGAAAACCACTACTCCTTCAACAAAGGAAGTAATCGCCAAAGTAAACACAAACTGCTCTTATGAACATATCCTAGCTCGCACCCGTGGCTCATTGGCAGTCTTTAAACACCGATGGGAACTTTGGATCAGTAGAAACAATCTGAACATTCTCTTCTGAGTTGCTCATAACCTCAGGGTGCCTGCTCTTAGCATTTCATTAAACAAGTGTATTGTTAGAATTTTTCCCCTAGAATAGAACCCCCTCCCTCTGTTTGAACCTGTGTACAACCTTCAGAACAATGTTCCTAGACCATACCTATTACTGGAGTGTTGTTGAGATAGCTCGGATGCGGTTCACCAGCCCTCAAACCAATAAAATTGGAACACTAGGTATAGAAAAGAACGCCCCTACCCTTCCACAGCTTGATCCCTATGGGGTGGAGGGGTAGTCTGGAGGCATGTATTCCTAAACTAAGCAGTCAAACCTTAAGCCGCAGGTGATCCGCAATAAGAGCTCTATCTCCAGACGTAACCTTGTTTTACTCTCATGTAACTAAGAAATTGTTATTTGTATTTCCATTGGCATAAATCAAGCTTCAGCAGTTGTACCATATATTTTTGTATGTCAAACCTCAATAAAAACTAAAATTCAAAAAAAAAAAAACATGGAGCTGGGAATGGGTGGGTAGGTAGGAGGGTGGATGATGTAGGGTGTGTGCTAATGAGGGCAGCTCGTCAACTCCTTCCTGTGTCATGACCTAAAGTCTGATCAGGAAGTAAGGCAGAAGCAATGAATATGTTTGGAAACATGGATGATGACAAGTGAAGTAAGTGTCTGTAGATTTAATGAAAAGTTTTGATATTTTTGCAAAAAAAGTACTTTAATGCTATATTGGTACAAAGGTGAACTTATCCTTTAAACCCCTCTTCTGCAGATAGACCTTGCATCAGTGTTTTGATGTGCTCGCTGTGCTAAGTCAATTGCTGTTGCCATCCTGCTCCCGATCTTGCTCTTGTCTTACATCCTGTACCCTGCACCCAGCTGTCTTACATCTGCTCCCCTTGTTCCTGATCTCAGTCTTGATTCCCCCTTTCTTGCATATCTGGTATTCCCTGTGACCTGTGCTCCCCATCTTGTATATATTGTGCATGTTGTATATTGTTTGTTTGTTTGTTAGGTTTCCTGTTACTTAGTTAGGCATTTTGGTTATATGGTCTTGTTCACTTGTTCTTTATGTTCGCTTGTTTCCTGAATTCTGGTGTGTGGATGTCTTTTGTCTTATTATTAATACATTTACTCGACTATATACAGTATCTAACAAAAGTGAGTACACCCCTCACATTTTTGTAAATATTTTATTATATCTTTTCACACGACAACACTGAAGAAATTACACTTTGCCACAATGTAAAGTAGTGAGTGTACAGCTTGTATAACAATGTAAATTTGCTGTCCCCTCAAAATACCTCAACACACAGCTATTAATGTCTAAACCTCTGCAAACAAAAGTGAGTACACCCCTAAGTGAAAATGTTCAAATTGTGCCCAAAGTGTCAATATTTTGTGTGGCCACCATTATTTTCCAGCACTGCCTTAACCCTATTGGGCATGGAGTTTACCAGAGCATCACAGGTTGACACTGGAGTCCTCTTCCACTCTTCCATGATGCCATCATGGAGCTGGTGGATGTTAGAGACCTTGCGCTCCTCCACCTTCCATTTGAGGATGCCCCACAGATGCTCAATAGGGTTTAGGTCTGGAGACATGCTTGGCCAGTCCATCACCTTTACCCTCAGCTTCTTTAGCAAGGCAGTGGTCATCTTGGAGGTGTGTTTGGGGTCATTATCATGTTGGAATACTGCCCTGCGGCCAGTCTCCAAAGGTAGGGGATCATGCTCTGCTTCAGTATGTCACGTTACAAGTTGGCATTCATGGTTCCCTCAATAAACTGTAGCTCCCCAATGCTGGCAGAACTCATGCAGCCCCAGACCATAACACTCCCACCACCATGCTTGACTGTAAGCAAGACACACTTGTCTTTGTACTCCTCACTTGGTTGCTGCCACACTCACACTTGACACCATCTGAACCATATATGTTTATCTTGGTCTCATCAGACCACAGGACATGGTTCCGGTAATCCATGTCCTTAGTCTGCTTGTCTTCAACAAACTGTTTGTGGGCTTTCTTGTGCATTATTTTAAGAAGAGGCTTACTTCTGGGATGACAGCCATGCAGACCCATTTTATGCAGTGTGCGGCATGTGGTCTGAGCACTGACAGGCTGACCCCCTACCCATTCAACCTCTGCAGCAATGCTGGCAGCACTCATACATCTATTTCCCAAAGACAACCTCTGGATATGACTCAGAGCACATGCACTCAACTCCTTTGGTCGACCATGGCGAGGCCTGTTCTGAGTGGAACCTGTCCTGTTAAACCGGTGTATGGTCTTGGCCACCGTGCTGCAGCTCAGTTTCAGGGTCTTGGCAATATTTTTATAGCCTAGGCCATCTTTATTTAGAGCAACACTTCTCTTTTTCAGATCCTCAGAGAGTTCTTTGCTATGGGGTGCCATGTTGAACTTCCAGTGACCAGTATGAGAGTGAGAGTGATTACACCAAATTTAACCCACCTGCACCCCATTCACCCTTGAGACCTTGTAAACACGAACGAGTCACATGACACAGAGGAGGGAAAATGGCTAATTGGGCCCAATTTGGATATTTTCACTTAGTGATGTACTCACCTTTGTTGCCAGTGGTTTAGACATTAATTAGGCTGTGTGTTGAGTTATTTTGAGGGGACAGAAAATTTACACTGTTATACAAGATGTACGCTCACTACTTTACATTGTAGCAAGGTGTCATTTCTTCAGTGTTGTCACATGAAAAGATATAATAAAATATGTACAAAAATGTGAGGGGTGTACTCACTTTTGTGAGATAATGTATAGTCTGATCTCAGTTTCTAAGCATAATTATGCAGATCTGGCTGTCTCTGCTGCAGATTCCTGACATGCAGTAAGAGCAAGTCACTAACCAATGCATAGAGCTTTGATATCATGATTGTTTCCGTCTCTTTAAGGAGTTGGACTGTAATTCTAATATGTTTTGTACCACCAATCATCATCCTTCCTTCCAAATTGGATGCACCACCCCTTCACTCTTCACCTTTTATGTTTATCTCTGACCCCTCCTCTCTGCATTACATACTACTGACCCCTGAACTCTGCATTACTTAGAACTAATCCCTGAACCATGAATTTTTTTTTTTTTTTGTTCCATAAATTTTTATTGAAGAGAAAAGTCATTGGAATACAAAGACAAAAGTTTCAGATACAAATATCATGAGGTATTAACAGAACAGAGAAGTACAAGTCTTGGACCCGATAGGGTTTGAATGCCATATGGATTGGAATTTACTTCTCATAAATATGTAACCATAATAAATCAAACTGAGTAATATGATTTCAGACAAGGGTATGCTGGTAACCTTATTCCCAGTATAGCAAAGGGGAAGTTGGGACAAGCTTGGTTAGGGTCTCAATGGGAAAAGTATATTGTCCTTGACTTAGATTGATAATTTATGGTCACGCCTAGATATAAGTATATTTGAGGAATTGCTGAACTTAGGGACAGTATCAGGGTACACATAGTTAAAAAGAGTATGAGAGGGGGGAGAGTGAGAGAGAGATGAGAAAGTAAGGGTGAATAAGTGAGAAGAAAGAAAGGGGGAAGCCCCGGCCTCCAACCTCCAGGTCGCCGGGCTCCCATATCTGTGAGAAGCCAAAGTACCTGAGTGGGAGAGCTAGTCATGTTCAAATTTGAATAGATGCCATCTGTGCCATGTTGCTAGAAATTTTTGGTGCACTTCATGTGCAATGCTGATGAGTTCTTCGATTCTTTCAGTGTAGGTTAACCTCCGAAACCACTCTTCTTTTGTAGGGGTGTTTGGTGTCATCCAATTAGATGGGATACATTGTCTGGCCGTGTTTATCATATACATAGTTAGTGATTTAAGATATCGTCGTTTTGGTAAAGTATTGTGATGCAGTAGGAATGTTGCAGGGGAGAAAGTGATGTGTTCCTTTGTAATTGCAGTTATTTGTTCATGTACCATCTTCCAGAATTCAGATATGCCTGGACATGACCACCAGATATGGATAAAGGAGCCGTCATCTGCATTGCAGCGCCAGCATCTATTTGGGATTGATGGGGTAAATTTGTGGATAAGTTCAGGTGTTTTGTACCACCTAGATAGGATTTTGAAATTGCATTCCTGTGTGGCTACATTGAGTGAGCCTTTGTGTGTGTAGTGGCAGACAGTTTCCCACTCCTCCTCCGCTATTCACAGGTCAAGATCGTGTTCCCAAGCTGTGCAGGTGTGATCAGGGAAAATATCTTGATCCGTGAACAGCGATGTGTATAGGGTGGATATTAAATGTCTCTGGGGTGTTGTTTTGGTGCATAACTCCTCGAGGGTAGTAAGTTCTCTAGTCCAGTGAGGCGAAGTCGTCTGTTTATTCAGATAAGTTCTTATCTGCATATAGGGCCACTTGGGAAGTGAGTTGGGGGCAATGATGTTATTCATTTCTTCCCATGTCTGGAGTGATTTGTTTCTAAAGAAATGCTTTACTAATATGTCATTGTAGGGCCAACATTTAGTCAGGAAATTTCTCTCCATGCCCGGCATGAAGTCGGGGTTCTGCCTAAGGGGGGTTAAGGGGCTGAGCCAGGGTGTTGGGTTGGATTTTTTACTGATATTATGGAAGCAGGCTATAGTTGGACCCGTCAGTGGATGGAGTTTGTTTTCTAAAGGGATGTGGGTTGGGTGGAGCCAGGGAGAGGATTTTAGGTTATGTGCTAGTATTTTATGTTCCAGAGGGACCCAGTCTTTGCACGCCCAGTGGATATTCCAGTCCACTATGCGGGTGAGATGGGCCGCCTGAAAGTAGCGGCGGAGATCAGGGAGGGCTATGCCTCCTTTATGTTTGGGGAGAGTCAACCTGTCATATTTGATTCTTGGAGGTTTGTGTTGCCAGATGAATGATGAGAAGGCTTGTTGAACTTCTTTAAAGAATGAATTTGGAATGTGAATAGGTATGGTTTGGAATAAATATAAGAACTTTGGTAGTATCATCATTTTAAGAAGGGAGGCCCTTCCAAACCATGATACATTCAGGGCATTCCATCGTTTAAGGTCCTCTTTTGTTTGTCTCAGTATAGGGGTAAAGTTATATTGGAAAGATTTGAGAGGGATTGGGGGATCTTGATTTCAAGGTAAGTTATTGAGTCTTTAGCCCAACTAAAGGGGAAGTTAGTCTGACATTGTTGCAATTTTTCTTTGGACAGAGTTATATTGAGTGCCCAAGATTTTGAATAATTAATGTTAAAATTCGAAATTTGACGGAAATGATCTAGGATTTTTAGTAAATTTGGGATTGTTGTAACGGGTTCCGAGAGAAAGAGAAGAAGGTCATCTGCAAACGCAGCCACCTTATAGGTGTGATCCGAGATCCTCACTCCTTTTATATCTGGGGTCGATCTTATTTTATTTAGAAGAGGTTCCAGTGTGAGGACAAATAGGAGGGGTGATAGGGGGCAGCCCTGCCTGGTGCCATTTTGAAGCCCAAAGGCGCTCGACAGGTGGCCGTTTGTTCGTACTCTAGCTGTGGGGTTTGAATAGAGTGAGTTTATGTATGATAGCATTATTTTAGGCATTCCCATATTTTGGAGTACTGCTTGTATATAATCCCAAGCCACTCTGTTGAACGCCTTTTCAGCGTCTAAAGACAAGAAGAATCCCTGTCTCTCCTCTCTCTTTCTGCTCATCCAGTAGTGTATGTTCAGTGCCTTAATTGTATTATCTCTTCCCTCTCTGCCGGGGATGAAACCTACTTGGTCTAGAGAGATAAGAGAAGGAAGAAGTGGGATCAAGCGATTGGCCAGGATTTTTGCAAAAATTTTTACATCAACATTGATGAGCGAGATGGGTCGGTAGTTGGTCACCAGGGCTGGGTCTTTTCCCTCTTTAGGTATAACCGCGATATGTTCTTCTAAGAGATGTGGAGGGGGATGGTTAGGGGAGTCCATTGAGCGGAAAGCGGAGAGAAAAAAAGGAGTGAGGATCTCTTTAAAGGACTTATAATATTGGAGAGGTAGTCCGTCCGGACCTGGGGCTTTGCCCACTTTCATATCTTTAGCGGCTCTGTCAAATTAGAGTTCAGATATGGGTGTTTTTAGTTTGTTTATTTGGTCTGTAGTTAAAGGTGAAAGGCCATGTCTAGATAGAAAAGCTTGTATGTCTTGGGCTTTCTTTGTGGGATTAGAGATATAAGCCTGGTTTGGGGGGATATTATATAGTGTTTTGTAGTATTCTTCAAATTGATGTGCAATTTTTTCATTGGTTGAGTGTATCTTACCTTGGCTATCTTTTATATGGTGGATGGTGTCGCTGCTTTTTTTCTTTTGTACCGCCCTGGCTAAGAGCTTTCCACTCTTGTTTCCTTGTTCATAAAAGATCTTATGTCTGAGAATATATTGTCTTTTGGTGCGGAGATTAAGTTCCTCTACTAGGAGTTTTCTAGTATTCGTAAGTTCCTGTAGTGTAACTGAGGCTAGGCTTAATTTATGGGCGGATTCTAGTGAGCGGATTTTGGTTAGGAGCATTGAAATCTTCTCTTGCTGTCTTTTGAATTTTTTATTACTGACCCCTGTATTGTACATTATTACTGACCTCTGCAATGTACGTTACATACTAATGAACCCTGAACTCTTCAAAACTTCCTTTATTTTTAATAGAGCCTTGCTGGCTTAACATTCTGCACCCTCGTAAACGTTTATCTCTTCTATGTTATTCAGGTAGATATATACCTCTCCAAGATTGCCTAACTCTGGGTTACAGGGTGGATGAGTGGGAGGATTAGGGCTACAGGGAGAGATAATTTGAGGGTTGGTGTTAGGGTTACAGGGAGGGGTAAAGAAGGAATTAATAATAAGATTACAGGGAGGGTAAATGTGAAGGTCAGTGTACAGAAAAAGCTAGTGTGGGGTTTAGTGTTAGGGTTACATAGAGGGTAAATTGTTAGATAGGGCCTGTACTCTCTTCACCAAAATCTAAACTGAGGTACCAAATGCTAAAAGCTAGCAAATGACTTTTCCATTTGCAGACACAAAACTTAGCATCACCTAGTAGCAGCAATCCTGGCGGCACATCCTGGTTGTAGAAATTATGTCATAGGCCCCGTCCTGATCTGTTTTGCCACGTCCTCCTGACTTTACCAAAGGGGCCTATGACATCATTGCGACAACTAGGAAGTGCTGGCAGAATTGCTGATACAAAGTGAGGCTGAGGTCTAGTCTTAAGGGGACACTGTACCCAGATATTGTGGAAGGCTTTTAAAGTGGTGCATTGCTGTTTTGTGTGCACTTATTTTGTACATTTTTATTACTTTTAATAAAGGGATTTCTGTTATACGGTAAAACATTATGCCAGTTTTTTACTTTTGAGCAGAGAAGCCAGTGGAGATTGAGAATGGTGTTGATTCATAAAGGAACGAGTGGTGAGATATCCAAGAGGAAGAAATTGGAGGATCCCTGGAAATAGACCCCTTACAGGGGAAGGTGCAGTTGACTTATTGTTTTCAGTAATAGGTCCATATGTTCAAGTGAGAACACAATACGAATGGTGGTGGGATTCACTTGTGAATTTGTGTATGTGAAGGGCTAAGGAAGATGGCATATTAATATTGTTTGGATAAGGCAGTATTAAAGTTATTCAGCCGATGGACATTTTTGCGTGATTTACACTTATTGATGTGGTGTCATGGACAATAAGTGTTCTTTGTGGTTTATAATTATATGAGAGTGCACAATACTAGTACTTCATTCATGCAATAGTATGATAATTTTTTTCATACAATTTTGTGGTACTACTTTATTTAATTGTGTATTGAATTTATCATCAGATAGTAAGACACTAAGAGGTTGATTTACTAAAACTGGAGAGTGCAAAATCTGGTGCAGCTGTGCTGGTAGCCAATCAGCTTCTAACCTCAGCTTGTTCAATTAAGCTTTGACAATAAAACCTGGAAGCTGATTTGTTTCTTTGCAGAGCTGCACCAGATTTTGCACTCTTCAGCTTTAGTAAATCAACCCCTAAGGCTGGGTTCACACTATCCGACAAAAAAACGGTCCTACTTTGATCCTACACTGCTGTGCGATCTACGGTCCTACATGAGGTCAAAGTCGGACCGTTTGTCTGTGAACAGGAATCCGACTTTGATCCCGACAATGCCAGGCACTTTGTGCTCTGGGGATCTTGAAGGGGAACTCCACGCCATATTTTTAAAGAAAAAACTGGCATGGGGTCCCCCTCCAGGAGCATACCAGGCCCTTTGGTCTGGTACGGGTTTTAAGGGGAACCCCCACGCCGAAAAAACACAGCTCCGCCTGGGGGCGGAGCTGTGACCTCATATGGGGCGGGACCTCCAGGTGATGTCATCTGGTGGCCACGCCCCATGCCAATATAAGGCATAGCACAGAGTGGCGAGGGCATTCTTGAAGGAGAACGCGTCGTGTCAACATGGGAAGAAGAAGAAGAAGAAGAGAGGGAAGAGGACAGCGGAGAAGACCGGCAAAAGAGCAGAAGACGCCGCAGAGGAGAAGAAAACTCAGAAGATGAAAGACCCCGCAAAAGAGCCGAAGAAAAGAAGACACCGGAGAGGGGAGAAGACGCCGGAGCAGATTTAATAAACTATTTTAAAAAGCTGTGTGTTTTTTTGTGTACATATTTCTCTCCAGATAAATGGGTAGGGGTACGATGTACCCCATACTCATTTACATAGGGTGGGGGGGCCGGCATCTGGGGGCCCCCTTGTTAAAGGGGGCTTCCAGATTCCGATGAGTCCCCGCCCGCAGACCCCGACAACCACCGGCCAGGGTTGTCGGGAAGAGGCCCTTGTCCTCATCAACATGGGGACAAGGTGCTTTGGGGTGGGGGGCGCAGAGCCCCCCCTGCCCCAAAGCACCCATACTCCCCATGTTGAGGGCACGCGGCCTGGTATGGTCCAGGAGGGAGGGGGCCGCTCGCTCGTCCCCACCCCCTTTCCTGGCCTGCCGGGTTGCGTGCTTGGATAAGGGTCTGGTATGGATTTTGGGGGGACCCCACGCTGTTTTTTTTTGGCATGGGGTTCCCCTTAAAATCCATACCAGACCAAAGGGCATGGCATGCTCCTGGAGGGGGACCCCATGCCAGTTTTTTTCTTTAAAAGTATGGTGTGGAGTTCCCCTACAAGATCCCCAGAGCACAAGTCACATGCCAAAGTCGGATCAGTGAAGACACTGATCCGACTTTGATCCGACTTCAATGCCTTTCAATGGGCTGAAGTGGGATCAAAGTCGGACAAAAGTAGTACAGGAACCTTTTTCAAAGTCGCTCCGACTTTGAAAAACACATGTCGGAGCAGTTAAGACGGCTCTCATAGGGAATCATTGTATTTGTGACGTAATGCAACTTGTGCTCTTCATGTCGGTCCGAGAATCGGACTAGTGTGAACCCAGCCTAAGAGTCACATCACACAGTAAGACACTTTTTATTTTCATTTGTGTCAATTCCATAGAGTTCACTCTAAGTCAGTGTAGTATTATTATTCATATTGCCAATAACTGTTAGAAAAAGTCTGTGCTAAGGGTTAATGCAGTTTAGTGTTATTTCCTCTAATCAATTGAGCAGCAGCAGCTCTATTTAAACTTCCTGCTTCCTGTAGCAAAATGCTGTTATTGTGATTTGACGTAATTGGGAATCGTGTCTGAAAAAGATTGTCAATAACCGTTATACTTATTATTATGATGTGACTGAATCTCACTTGAGATACCTTAACTGTGTTTACTTTTATTTTTCACAGAATGACACACTACACTGAGAATCCGACCCAAGTGTGATCAGGCTAAGAGCCTGGCTGTACTTCTCGTGTTCAACGTAATGCAGTGTTTATGTTACTAAGGGATACTCTCGGCAGAATTGACGAGGCTGTACACAAAAAGTTTCAGCCTCGCTGAAACTTTTTCCAAGGACATGATGA
>BLSH010272281.1:10237-22146 GCA_018402905.1 Glandirana rugosa | reverse complement strand
CAGTGATATGGGTACTCTGGGCTTATTTATACTTTTTGGACATAGTTTGAAGATGATTTTAGAACAGTTCTATGGCCTCTAATGTTAATTAATACTTTTCAGACCCATTTTGAAGACGATCTCCATTTTTGCATTTTTATGTTTTTATTTTTTTTTTAAATATTTAAAGTTATTTCCCTGTCCCCATTTCTTTGTAGGGCACTTGTCCCACCCTTACCAACATTTTCCTTCCTTTTGCAGACCTCTAGGACCTTCCTGGGCTTTTTTACAGCATTTTTAAGATTTTTCATTAAAATTACCAGAACACCGGACCCGAACCCGGACTTTTTTTGAAAAGTCCGGGTCCGGGTCCGGGTCCCGGACACCCCAAAGTTTGGTACGGACCCGAACTTTACAGTCCGGGTTCGCTCAACTCTATTGACTACCACTTGGGTCTTTTAGGACTCCCTTTTTCCAGATTCTACGGTTCCTAGGCCCCCCACACCTTGGGGGTCTTAAAATATTTGTCTTAAAATATCTGTTTGTTAATTTTTTTTCTTCAATATATATTTCTAGATATGTCTTTCTCTGGGGGATCCGGGGCTGGCTCACTCCCACACCTCTTCTTGGGCCTGTCCCGCCCTGGGGAGGTTGGTATTGGGCTAGCTAAAGGATGCCTTCATTGATTGTTCGCAAGTTTGGTTTTATAACTCCATATTCCACACATCATATTTAAGAATTGCCAAAACGGTTCTCTAGGGGTCTTTAATACAACTGTTATAATGGTCTAATTGCACTAGAGGAGAGTTATCTTCGCTCCTAGTCTAAGATAATTACACCACTAGTGAGTCAGCCACCTGTTTATTTCTAATTAGCTCCATGAGGTCGCCGGGAGAGAGGCCATGCTCCTCCCTCTGATTTAGGGATACCCTCAATGGTAATCCCTGGATCAGATGTAGTTCTGCTGTACAGGCAGACACTTTGGTTTCATCTCCTGGTACTGAGGGGTCTATTTAGTCTCCTCATTCCCAGGAATTTGGGAGGCATCGTGGCTAGTTTGTGCCACATCCTCCCTCTATTCCTTCTCTTTGTCTCTTCTCCTTTTCTTCTGTGCTATACTATTGTTACCTCTTTGTTTTTACTTTTCCCTTTTAGACACCAAGAAGGTTTTCCTAGTAGAAGGCCACCATGGTTCGACCACGTCTCAACTGGAGTGGACAGGCCCCTCATCAGGTCGACTTGGGTAAGGGTGAGTCCTAGCCTGTTGCACCTTATAGATCAATACTTACACAGCACCCATGTCTAATTATTTACCATCATTTCTGAGAGTGGCATCTCCTAACGCCCAGGGCCTAAATTCCCCGGTAAAACGGAAAAAGTATTTTAACTTAGCTCGATCCCACCACCTAGATATAGTTATGCTTCAAGAAACCCACTTTACTGAGCGATATGCCCCCAAATACATTCACTCATATTATCCACAGTTCTTCCTGGCAAACACTCCAGATAAAAAAAGAGGTGTAGGGGTTTTCTTCGCTAAACACTTAGCGTTTACTCCTATGGAGGAAATCAAGGACCCGGATGGGAGATTCATTTTCTGGAAAGGGTCCCTGGGGGAGTGTTGTATTCTCTCGTATCATATTACGCCCCGAACTCCGGCCAGGTCAAATTTTTTCAAAGATTATTTGAGCGCATCCTTCCGCTCATTGAGGGTAAAGTCATCGTGGGAGGGGACTCGAACTTAGCCCTTGATCCTATTCTTGACAAATCTGGTTCAGGAATACGCAGTCTTCTCCGGCCCCCAAAGCTTAGCCTTAAGTTTGCTAGACTCCTCTTCTCTATAGGCTTTATAGACATCTGGAGAGAATTAAACCCAAAGGTGAGGGACTATTCGCACTACTCAGCCCCTCATAAGAGTATGGCAAGAATAGACCATATCTTTGTTCCAGCTTCTTTGTCTCCACTAGTCCTTAAAGCTTCCATTCAGGACTCTCCCCTGTCCGATCATTCTCTGGTAACAATACATATCAAAGTTGAACCAGGAGGAGTGAGGAACTCCCAGTGGCGCCTTAATGAATCACTCCTGAACAACCCAGTGCACTGTACTATGTTAGAGAATGATCTTAAAGAATATTTCCTCAGGAATGATACTGGGGAAGTTTCCCCCTCAACTTTATGGGCAGCTCACAAAGTGGTCATGAGAGGTAATCTCATCCAATTATCAATCAGACTAAAGAGGGAGAGGGTGATGGAGATAAAGAGGCTGGAAAATAACTTTCAAGATCTTGCTAGATTGCATAAAAAACATCCGACCCGTCAATCTTGGGCACGACTTGAAGCGGGAAGGGTTGCCTTGAACCTGGCACTCACTACTAAAGCTGAGAAGCAAATTCAATGGTCCAGAGCCCACTGGTATTTACGAAGAGATCACATAGGTCCTAAACTGGCTGCCAGGCTGTCTCCCGAATGTCACACCTTCTCTTTCCCTAAGATTAGGGATCATTCGGGTTCTCTCACTCAGTACCCAAAAAAGATTATGACCTCCAAAAATCCTACGCTAAACTCTACGACAAAGGGCAATCAGCTTCTCCCGTGTCCCTTGAAGTCTTTCTGAATTCCATCACCCTTCCTAAACTGTCGGAAGACCATGTTGCTTCTGTAGAATTACCATTTAATGATGCAGAAGTGATGGAGGTGATTACAAATCTCAAGAAAGGCTCAGCCCTGGGCCCGGATGGCTTCTCCATGGGCTACTATAAAACATTTGGTTTAATACTATCCCCACACCTAACAACATTTTTTAACTCCCTGAGATCCGGAGCTAGCCTTCAAAGCGATGCCAATAGAGCATTCGTATCGGTCATACCCAAACCTGGAAAGGATCATTCTGATGTCGGCAACTATAGACCCATCTCTTTGATAAATAACGATCTTAAAATTATGACTAAAGGTCTTGCTAATAGACTGTCAAAATTTATAGGCCAATACATTCATAGGGACCAAGTAGGTTTCATCCCTGGTAGGCAGGACCCCGACCAGATCCGTAGAGCAGTGGATATTATATCTCTACTTAACTCAAACTGGGACGGTGCTCCCGCTAGGGAGGGTTATATTCTGTCGGTTGACTTGCAAAAAGCCTTTGACACGGTAGACTGGGCGTATCTTTTTGCAGTTTTAAAAAAATGGGACTGTGGACCTAGTTTTATTCAAACCCTAGAAGCCCTATTCTCAAATCCTAGTGCCCAAGTTAAATTGCACAATTTCTATTCGGGTCCCTTCCCTATCTATCGCGGCACTAGGCAAGGATGCCCCTTGTCCCCTTTGATCTTTGCAATCGCGATGGAGTCTCTAGCTGTTGCTATTAGAGGCGACCCAGAGATCCACAGGATTTCATGTGGTCAGCACTCACATAAGTGTGCGCTCTTCGCGGACGATTTGCTCCTTTTCGTCTCTTCCCCCCTCACATCCACCCCGAAGATCATCCAGCTTCTACAACTTTTCGGGGAAATCTAAGGGCTCTGCGTAAATTGGTCTAAATCAGCGACTCTAAATATTTCGGTACCAGAACAGACTATACTCAGAATCAAAAACCAGTATAAGTTCACCTGGAAATATTCCCAGCTTCCTTACCTGGGGGTCAGTTTGGCAGCCAGCATCAACAAACTCTTTGAAGCAAATTATCCCCCACTCCTAAAGAAATTAGCTCAAGACCTCTCTAATTGGGACCAGGAGGGCATCTCCTGGCTGGGCAGGCTGCATGCAATCAAAATGACCCTTCTCCCTAGGATCTTATATTTCTTTAGAGCCCTACCCATTCCAGTAAGGAAATCTGACCTGCAAAAACTGCAATCCCTGATCTTAAAATTCATTTGGGCCCGTAAAGGCCCCAGATGCTCAGCCAAGGTTTTATTCAGAAAACGCAGTCAAGGGGGACTTGGTCTCCCACACCTCTTTAAATACTACCAGGCGGCTCAATTGGCCCAATTTTCGATCGTCTTTTCCAGTGGGTCCTTGCCAAATTGGGTTAGAATAGAGAGACAGTCAGTCCCCCACAACACTATTGACTATCTGTTAGGCACTCCCCCTAAAACAAGACCCTTAATGCTCTCCCCTACATTGTCTCATTCTATGGCCCTTTGTGACTCAGTTCTCAAGTCTTCTGAAAGGTGTGTGTACCTTAGGCAGCGCGTGTCCTCTGGTGTGAGGTGTAATAGCCTATCTGCGAGCTGCTGTTGTGGCCCAAATATTTATGGGGAATAACGTGATATATGTGAACAATTTGTGTTTTGTGTTCAAACAGCGCTTGCAATGCGTGATCTATTGTAATTTCCCCTATTGCATCCTCCTATTTTCTAATGCATTCATTCATAAAATACTGCATATATTTAAAAAACGATTGCTGCTGCTGTAGCCCAGTTGCTACAGCAGATCTTATTGTGTCTGGGTGAATAAATAAACTTACAGTGAATCCTCAATTCCAATATATATACAATTTCACATAAATGCAATAAATAAGTGCTGTAGAAAATATGAATAAAATAAATGATAAATGATATATATATATAAAGTCCAAGTAAAAGTGCTGTGCTCTGTGCCAAACAATTTCCTATGTGCAAATCCAAGGTACAAAGTGACTGAGTGCTGGTTCAGTTCCAGTCTATCTCTGCTTTATCTCCTTATTCGTGGAACAATTCTTTATACTTTAAAGTGCTCGTGCTGCATTTCGGTGCTGAGTGATGATAAAAATAGCTTCAGGGTATTGTGCCCTGCTTACCAGAATCCTTTGACTCTCCCACCGTACGGTGTGGAGAAGTCAGAACGCGCTTTAGGTCTACAATCCGACCTATGGATGTGGTTGTCCTCTCCTTTATCACGCTCCCTTCTGCGGTCAGAATTCCATGTGTGGATAGAGAGAGGAAATACTCATCGCGTATCACTTGTAAAAAGGTTTATTGGCCAGAACTATTTCACAGTGCAAACATCAAAAGGCATACATTTGCAATTTACTGTGACTGTGACTGCTCTATAAGGTAATGCTCGCGCAGGAGGATGCAATAGGGGAAATTACAATAGATCACGCATTGCAAGCGCTGTTTGAACACAAAACACAAATTGTTCACATATATCAGTTCTCAAGTCCCCTAATTTAATTTCTGCTCTCCGTCCTCTCACACACCTCTTTCATAATCCCCTGTTCCGTCCTGGTTTGGATATTAACCACTTCCTTACTGGGCACTTAAACCCCCCTCCTGCCCAGACCAATTTTCAGGTTTCAGCGCTGTCGCATTTTGAATGACAATTGCGCGGTCGTGCAACGTTGTACCCAAATAAAATTGATGTCCTTTTTTTCCCACAAATAGAGCTTTCTTTTGGTGGTATTTGATCACCTCTGCGGTTTTTATTTTTTGCGCCATAAACAAACAAAGAGCAACAATTTTGAAAAAATAACAATATTTTTTACTTTTTGCTCTAATAAATATCCAAAAATAAAAAATAAAACAAACTATTATTCATCGGTTTTGGCCGATTTATATTCTTCTACATATTTTTGGTAAAAAAAATCGCACTCGGCATTTATTGATTGGTTTGCGCAAAAGTTATCGCGTCTACAAACTATGGGAATTGATTTATGGCGTTTTTATTATTTTTTTTTTTACTGGTAATGGCGGCGATCTGCGATTTTTATTGGGACTGCGATATTGGGGGGGACATGTCGGACATTTTTGACACTTTTTTGGGACCAATGACATTTATACAGCGATCAGAAATTTAAATGTCCACTGATTACTGTGTAAATGTCATTGGCAGTGAAGGGGTTAACCTGAAGGGGGCAGTGAAGGGGTTAACAATGTTCCCTGGGTGTGTTCTAACTGTGGGGGGGCGGGGCTGGCCGGGACATAACAGATCTAACTGATCCCAGTGACAGGGATCCGTAGATCTGCTTGTCCCCCTCTCACAGAACGGAGAACCGCCGTGTTTACATCGGCGGTTCCCCGTTCTACAGCTCTCTAAGGCGATCGCGGGTCAGGAGCGGACATCGAGTCCGCCCGACCCGCGGGCACGCCCACGCAGCGTGCGGCGGCGGCGCGCGCGCGCCGCCGCCGCTCGTGAGAGCGCGCAGGGGGCGTGTTAAGGGGCGGACGTCAATAGACGTCGTCCCGGAGATTCAGATCCGCGCTGTAGACGTCTTTCGTCTATAGCGCGGATCTCTACTGGTTAAGGCATTTAAATGGTGGACAGATAAGGGGTTATATCGGATAGGTCACTTCCTATCTCTATCCGGACCATTGTCGTTATCCCACTTTACTAATAAACTTGACATGCCACTCTCGGAAAAATTTTGATTCTTCCAAATACACCACTTCCTTTCCACTTGGTGGAACTCTAGGAAGGGTCAGTCAGTCATTACCCCCTTTGAACAGTGGTGCTCGGGACCGATGGTTATTAAAGGGGGTATCTCTTTGATCTATGCTGCTCTGGCGGAGGACTCATCTAAACCTCCTTTTGTGGAAAAATGGGAAAGGGACTTAAATGTGGAGTGGGATGCAGAAGAATGGTCCTCGATGTTCTCATGCTGCTTTAAGGGGATCCTTAATACCTCGCTGATAAAAGCCAACTTAAAGGTGTTTATTAGATGGTACTTGGTTCCCTCTAGACTCGCCACTATGTTCCCTAATACCTCCAACCTCTGCTTCAGGGGTTGCGAACATGTGGGCACCTTCCTTCACACATGGTGGGAATGTCCTCATCTGAGAAGCTACTGGAACAAATTCTTTCATTTGATTCGTAAGATCTCGGGCCTTCCAATTTCCCAATGTCCAGAAATAGCCTTACTCAATTCTAAACCTGAAGGTATGTCCAAATCCCTTTACAAGCTAATCCAATTCATCCTTTGGGGGCCAAGATCACAATTGCTAAATCCTGGAAGCGTCCCTCTATATCCTTCACGGAGGCTCTGAGAAAGATATCCTGGATTATGGTACAGGAAAAACAGGCTAGTCACATTTTAGATACCTCCCCTAAATTTGACCTTGTCTGGGAGCCCTGGAGGATTCACTTAAATTTACCTGGGTGAGTTTTCCTCCATGACTCCCTCGCTTAACTACACTGGTGTCATTATCCCCCATCCTTTCTCTTCTTTCCTTCTCCTACTTTCCTTCCTACCTTTCTTCTAGTTCAGCTCTTCATGTTACCGTTCCATTATCATAGGCTGGGATCATCAAGGTCTCTGGGTTTTATATTCCTCCTCCCACGGAGTAGTGGTAAGGGTCTGAGAAAACCCCCCTAATTAACACTTACAGAAGAAATACAACTCCCTAGTTTTTATCTGTTAAATAAGTTGTATTAGGGACTGTACTGTATCGAACTCTTACATTTTTGATCCCTTGCAGGGGGGGGTAGTACAGCTCCTGACTCCAAGGTTACAGTTAGTTCCCAGTTGGGGTAACCGAGAAGTCAGCAGGTCCTCCCTTTTTTGGGGGCTCTATCTTCCCTTGCGGGGTGGATTCTTCTCCCATGTTAGTCTGTCTATTCCAGACGCTCATGGGAAGCTAAGTACGGCTGCCTCTTAGACTGCGCGTGTACTTTTTCACTTGTTTTTCTTTAATGTTCTGTAATGTATGCTCATTTTTATAATTTTGCAACACAATGGGTAACTGGATTTTGTGTATTTCTGAAACAGTTTCTTACAAAATCTATCTATATTTTATATATTGTCCTATGTTGTTATGCATTACCCTTTCTTTATATTCAATAAAAAGATTTGAAACGAAAAATGAAAAATTCCTTCCACTATAGTGCCTGGGGGGGTCCTCTTAGTGGCAGATCTGTACCATGTCTAGAATCTGCTGCAGTAATAATTGCATTTATAAAGCCAAAAAAATGACATTTTTCCTGCAAGCTGCATTTATTTTGCTCAGCAACAGCTGGGGAGCCAGTGTGTATGATGAGGCCACAATGTAGTGCACTGGGAACAAGATTAGAGATTTTTTGGATAAATTCTGATCACTTTAACTTTGGATAGAAGTAACAGGTGCGTAAAAATTGGGCTTTGGGTGTTGCTGGTGCCTTCACACCCTAACCCTATAGAGGTGTGTTTGATGAAGGCCAAAAAAATTGCAAAGATATGCACCTGTCAAACAGGTTCTGAAAAAATGGTCTTTGGGTGTTAATTGTGCCCTATAAACCTATACCAAAAACATTGTTCCAGATGAAATTATTGAACACCCTTAAAGCTAGGCAGCCTCGAAGAAGGAGGGTATTGGAGTGGGAGCTACAAGGTTAGTGTGTTGGAATAGGTAAAAAAAAAAATTGATGTATCATGAATGGAGGCAGCTCCTCAAAAAAGATTAGGTACTGGTAACCTAATGACAACTGTAGAGGGAGTGGAGGGTAAGAGGGTGCCAGCCTGGCCAGCTTTAGCACATCTTGCAACCCTGGGAACGCATTAGGAAATGCTGCACCACCAAATTGAGGACATGTGTCAGGCATGGCACATGTGTCAACTTTCCCTGTCTAAGGGCAGACAGGAGGTTTGAGCCATTATCGCACACCACCATTCCTGGCTCCAGCTGGTGTGATGTGAACCACCTCTGGGCCTGTCCCTGCAGAGCTGCAAGAATCTCTGGTCCGGTGTGGTATCTGTCCCCTAGACACACCAACTGAAGCACTGCATGGCACCTTTTAGCCTGACTCATAGAATAGCCCTTTGACCTCTTAGCGGGTACCTGATGTTCATAGGACAATTCTGCAGAGGAGGGTATGGAGGTGGTGTAGGAGGAGGAGGGGGTAGAGCTCACTGGTCTGGCATCATCACCACCAGCTGTATGGAAATGTGGGGGCATAACAAGCTGCAGCACTGAGCCCTATCCTGCATCCCTTCAAGTTGCAAGCAGCATTACCCACTGTGCTGTGAACAAAATATATTGTCCCTACCCATGCTTGCTGGCCCATGTGTCAGCAGTAAGGTGGATGCCAGAACATTCCCTTCCATGTGATGGTAGAGAGATGGTACGGCCTTATGTGAAAAGTAGAAGCGACTGGGAACCTGCCATTGTGGTACAGCACATTCTGCGAATTCAAAGAAGGGGGCAGAATCCACCAGGCTGAAAGGAAAAAGTTGGAGAGCCAACAGCTTTGACAAGCTTGCATTTAGACACTGGGCATATGGGTGGCAGGGACTGTATTTTTTTTTCCGCTGCAGCAGATGGGGCAGAGAAATTTGCCGGCTACATTCTACAGCTGGTGGTGTGCTGCTGGCAGATGTGCTGCTAGGACCTGGGTCACCCTGTGCTATACCATCATCCCTGTCAGAGGAGGCTGCTGAGAGGTAATGGCTTGGCAGCAGGGGCAGACTGAAGTAGGTAAAGAGGAGGAGGAGTAAGGACAGATTTGTGCCCCTTTTGTGTGGCTTTTAGGTGCCAACGGGCTGAGTGGTTGGACGTAGAGTTGAGCGGACACCTGGATGTTCGGGTTCGTCTGGTTCGGCCGAACTTCACTGAAAAGTTCGGGTTCGGTACTGAACTTGACCCGAACTTGACACCGGACCCCGAACCCCATTGAAGTCAATGGTGACCTGAATTTTTGGGCACAAAAATGGCTGTAAAAAAGTCCTGGAAAGGGCTAGAGGGCTGCAAAAGGAAGCAAAATGGGGGTAAGAGTAGGACAAGTGCCCAGCAAACAAATGTGGATAGGGAAATAACTTAAAATTAGAGTTGAGCGGACACCTGGATGTTCGGGTTCAGCGGGCCCAGCCGAACTTCGCGAAAAAGGTCGGGTTCGGTACCGAACTTGACCCGAACTTTACCCTGGACCCCGAACCCCATTGAAGTCAATGGGGACCCGAACTTTTCGGCACAAAAATGGCTGTAAAAAAGTCCTGGCAAGTGCTAGAGGGCTGCAAAAGGAAGTAAAATAGGGGTAAGAGTAGGACACGTGCCCTACAAAAAATTGGGGATAGGGAAAATAACTTAAAATCAAATAAAAAAAATAAAAATGGGAAGGGGGGTGGATGTGGAGTAGGAGCTTAGAGGTTGACTAGGCCGTGACCATGGCAGTGTAGGTGAATATTTTAGAACAATAATATGTCCCTTAGAGCAACAGCAGGAACCTGACCCTATAAGAGTAGACAATGATTTTAGAACAATAATCTGTCCCTTACACCAACAGCAGGAACCTGACCCTATAGGAGTAGGCAATGATTTTAGAACAATAATCTGTCCCTTACAGCAACAGCAGGAACCTGACCCTATAGGAGTAGGCGATGATTTTAGAACAATAAACTGTCTCTTACAGCAACAGCAGGAACCTGACCCTATAGGAGTAGGCGATGATTTTAGAACAATAATCAGTCCCTTACAGCAACAGCAGGAACCTGATTCTATAGGAGTAGGCGATGATTTTAGAACAATAAACTGTCTCTTACAGCAACAGCAAGAACCTGACCCTATAGGAGTAGGCGATGATTTTAGAACAATAATCAGTCCCTTACAGCAACAGCAGGAACCTGATTCTATAGGAGTAGGCGATGATTTTAGAACAATAATCTGTCCCTTACAGCAACAGCAGGAACCTGACCCTATAGGAGTAGGCAATGATTTTAGAACAATAATCTGTCCCTTACAGCAACAGCAGGAACATGACTCTATAGAACTAGGAGATGATTTTAGAACAATAATCTGTCCCTCAAAGCGGTAGACTCTACCTAGTCCAGAATCAGATCTTTCTGTAATGCAGGATGAGATCTGCAGTCTCTCCCTCAAAGCAGTAAACTCTACCTAGTCCAGAATCAGATCTTTCTGTAATGCAGGATGAGATCTGCAATCTGTCCCTCAAAGCAGTAGTAATAACCGCTACCTAGTCCAGAATCAGATTGTTCTGTAATGCAGGATGAGATGTTATTAATATCTGCAATCTGTCCCTCACAGCGCCCGCAGCTTCCTCTCCCTAGACTAGCCTGAGAGCATGTGACATGCAGCACTATGTGATTCCAGCTTATACAGAGGCTGGGTCACATGATGCACTTGCCAATCACAGCCATTCCATTAGTAGGCATGGCAAACCAGTGAAACACTTGTTGATTGGCTGCCCTGCAGCTATTCAACATACGTGATCAAATACCCGAACCCAGAACCCGAACCCAAACTTTTTTTCAAATGTCCGGGTTCGGGTCCAGGTCACAGACACCCCAAAATTCGGTACGGACCCGAACTTTACAGTTTGGGTTCGCTCAGCTCTACTTAAAATCACATTAAAAAAAAAATGGGAGGAGGAGGTGGATGTGGAGTAGGAGCCTAGAGGTTAACTAGGCCGTGACCGTGGCAGTGTACGTGGAAGTGGCGATGGAGGAGGAGGAGGAGATAGCCAAGATTGTTTTTTGTTTGTTTGTTTTTTTTTTCTAATTGGGGTAGCCCCCAAAATATTGTGACTAGAGTTGAGCGAACTTCTGGAAGTTCGGGTTCTGCTGGTCCGTCCGAACTTCGGGACAAGGTCCGGGTCCAGACGGAACCCGAACGATCGCACTGACAACGAACCCCATTGAAATCAATGGAGACCCGAACTTTTAGGCACAAAAATGGCTGTAACAAAGTCCTGGAAAGCCCTAGAGGGCTGCTAAAGGAAGTAAAATGGGGGTAAGGGTAGGGCAAGTGCCCTACAAAAAAGCTAGCAAGCCCAAGGCAGACCTGGGCCTGGAACAGGGCTTCAAGCCTGCCTGGTCGTCTTGGGCTTGAAGGTCTTCAAGCGAGTTGAGATCAGTGTTATAAAACCCCCGATGGGGTTAATCTTTTTTTTTTGTTTGTTTGTTTTTTGTTAGAACCGATAGAGGAGGAGGAGGAGGTAGCGGTGAAGGTGCATGTGACGGTGCCAGTGCCGGATCAATTGGAGATCCGAGGATGAGGTGTAGGTGGAGGAGGAGGGTAAAAAAAAAATTA